>OZ059797.1:11097367-11353855 GCA_964057025.1 Standfussiana lucernea | reverse complement strand
AAATTCGTAAAAGCACCGACCAACCAATTTTGATTCATACTGTAACTTATGTCGAAAATGATTAGTAAGTACCTACCTTAAAGATATGAAGAATCTCTGTACATACCTGTATTCCGATATTGTAGATTTGTAAAATAAAAAAAATAAAAAACTAGTTATCCTGGTTTCATTAATATAACATGGTCACCCTTAACAGCGAAGTCTTAAGGAATATCGAAAAGTTATTTTTTTTTTCAGATATCAAATACATACAATGTTGAGCTGTGCATATATATTTAGTAGACATTTATACTAAATGTTAGTGTCTTTGTTTTTTTTATTCCGTTTTGATCTCAGATAACTCAAGTATCTTCTCAATACAGTAACGTCAGGATTGAGGAGCCAAAGAAAATGCGTTTATTTACTAAATTCACTCAGTTTTACTACTTTGTCCATATACTACAAATTCAATCACACTTACTACTAAATGTTTTTGGAGGCGAAATTTAAATTGACCAATTACTTTTGTGGAAATTCACGCTCTCATGTATGGATTGAGGAGCCAAATTAAAAGTATTGTATATTCTTGAATATCAACAGTACTGGAATCAGATTTTTAGTAGGCATTGTACACAATTACTACTAAATAATACAATTTTTTCAAGAATATTCATTATATACTTTCCGTGTTCCACGTGGCTCCTCAATCCAAACATTTGGATTGAGGAGCCACCTTTATGTTCATATAACTATTGAACTATTATACTACAAATTCGAGGATTCATCCTACAATATTTTTAAGCTTACTACTAAATAAGTATATTAATTTCATTAAGATACGAAAAGTGGCTCCTCAATCCTTACGGACATCGTCTAGCTCCGACCTAAACTTTGACTGGCTGACTGCATCATCTGCTTAATGCTTCTAGACACAGCTGGAACGCTGGGTCTAGAAGCATGAAATTTTACACAAACGTTCCCTAAAAGACGTAAGGGTGCACTAAGAACAGATTTTTGGAAATTCATCCCCTAAGGAGTTAAATAAGGATTGAAATTTGGTATGAAACGTCGTCCACGCGAACGAAGGCGCGGGCAACAATTAGTTCTAATTACAATATTCGTGTTTATCTCCATTCCAGTCGTTCATAAATAACCATAGAGGTTTCCGTCTGTACAGTACGGTATCCCTGGTCCAATTTATATCTCCATCTTAGATATAATAAGTAATTGTTATACAGAATAGGAGCCCAACCAAACGTGTCACCGGCGCAAATTGTATACTCGTAAAGTGTAGATTCCGTGAGCTACCGTCCAACTGGACGTCGTCCAGAGCCGTTTATTAGACTAACGGTACGTTCCTGGTATCCAGACCACGCATACGTAACATACCGAAGAGGTAAGTAGACTTGTAAGTAGTTAGCCGCCCGCCTCTATTTCGCATAGGTTCACAAAACATCACAGAGCCATGTAAGTTTCATATAAATCCATTTTGCACATAAACCATCAAGAATAAATTCTGTAAACGGCGGTGTGTGATAAACTTAGTTTAGAATAGTTATTGTTTAAAAAACTAAATAACGAGCTTTTTCGTATTCTTCTCAGCAAAACCATTCATTTGATACCCATATCATGGGAATGCATAAAAAATAACTAGTCCGCCATATTAGTTTATATTTGGAATGACGTTACTTACTTAGCTCACTATGCATTGTCATTCAACCTATACATGTATGCAAAATTTCAGCTCATTCAGAAAAAAAGTTAAAATTGAAGAGGGTCAAATCTAACTTCTAAGACTTTTGTACTTAGTTACAAGTGAAGCTAATAAAATCGTGTTAAAAACAACGCGGTGACACAGACAGACACGAAAAGAGGCGAGCGGTCATTAACCAACTTCAAAAAAAGTAGGTGGTTCTCAATTCGGTTGTATTTTTTCTCCGTTTGTTACCTCATATCTTCGTCATTTATGAACCGATTTGAAAAATTCTTTTATCTTTTATCTGAAAGGATATACTTTTTCCCGATTCCCCATATCAATTTCATCAAAATACGTCATCCAAGTAAAAGATATTGCGAAATTGATACTTGAAAAGGATTTGTGTGTGATACGATAACTAACAAAAAATGGAAAAAGTCAATGAAACAAACAATAGTCACCGACTTCCGAAAGTAAAGTTATTTTCCATTTTTTTGTGTTATTTTTTGGAAGTCAGTTATATTTTGCAAAAAAAAAAAGTTTTTATGATACGTATATTTAGACACATATTATAATATGTATATTAATGTTATACTATTGTAAAAGGTTAACAACATCTAGCCTGTAATGTTATAAATAAAATTATATTGGGGGCGAACCTATTTTCATGTAAGGTTTAGGTCATATATAAAAGGTCGATTCCTACACAGAACAACCAGTTTGTAAGCCTTGTTCACATAGGTAAAAAAAAATATCGGGAAAAGTATTTTCTGAAGCGTTTCAAAACAAAGTTTTTTAAAATATTTCATCCTATTTAGGTACCCTACTTATTAGCAAATTATATTAAATGCCATGTTTTCGTTAAATAAAAAAAAATATGTCCTTAAAACGTACAGTTAAGTACTGTTTTTATTGGATTTCATGTTGTTTTTCTTACTCATTACATTAATTATGGAATACATGAAAATTACCTTCGTCCCTATTTAGTTCTGATAATAAAAGAAGCCTAAGTAAACATTTTCGTTTTGATTCAACACTCGAGGCCTCTCCACTAAATATTACTTAGCGTTTCTATTAAATGAGTTCCGTTAATTATTCTCTAAGATTTACCGCCAGCTCATGAGAGCTTTGTGCTAAATGTAATTAGCTGAAATATCAAGGGTTGAATTATAAGGGGATGTGTGGTGTTAGTTCTAGTACATAAGAGGAAGTCTGAAGGTGGCGCCGGTGACTGAAATGTTGTGTGGTAATCGGTTGGCTTGGTATGGGCTAAAATGCAAAGGAATGAGGAAAATGTCGTAAGGAAAGTTTTGAGTATTAATGTGGATGGGTATTTTCGTTTCGTTTACATTTTAATTTAATATGTATTTATTTAATTTTATTCTAATTTACTTGATTTGATTTGCTCCTATTGGGTTTTTATATAATTTTATTTGAGTTATTTATTATGTTTTATATTAATTTGTATGTGGCAATGGGTGTTATTTACCGGAGAATAAATGAATTATTATTTCCTTTAGTTATTTTTCATTCTTATTTTTTACATTTTCGCATATAAAATAATAATAAAAAAACATTTAAAATATAAAAAAAATATTAGCCCACCGGTATCGGGAACAGGGTCCAAGCTACCGGCGGTCAGGGCTCCAGAGAGAGGAACCTCCTAACAATACGAGCCGTGTCCAGGAGTACCGTTTCTGAATCAAGCCCTTGATCCAGCTGCCTAACGACAGCCTCCTCAGGTATTGGTCGAGGCTCTTGGCAATTAAGCCATTGGCTGAAACGACTATCGGCACAATGATCGCCGAGTCCACTTCCCACATGTCGACAACCTCGCGGGCCAAGTCAAGATACTTAATTTGCTTATCTTAGAGAATTATTATTATTATATTATAAGAGTAGAAAATTACCAAAGAAACGATGGCTGGGCTGTGTGAAGGATGATATGGCAAGAAAGAGGTATCTGATGAGATTACAAGTAACAGAGAAGTATGGAAGAAGAAGACATGCTGCGCCGACCCCAAATAAATTGGGACTAGGGCAGGAGAATAATAATGATGAGTTGAAATATCAAGATTCTAAACGGCAGCTGTGTGGTTGGAGTCTATTCTACCACATCTTCGCACCAACTAAAAAACTAGGATGCGGCGATAGGTGGACATCATGGAAGACTGTCGAGTGTAACTCTGACCTATAGGAAGTGCTGGAATTACTTGTGATTGTGGCCAATAATCAAACGACATTCCAGCGCTAGGTAGCGAAAAGTCAAAACAGAAAATAGGCGTCCTAATAAACACAAAAGCACTTCACATCGCGATGTTCATAGTACGAATTGGCATAAGTCTACTACTTACCAAACAGGTATTCATACACCAAATCGATACTCTTTATAGCTTGATCATAAAATAAGTCATTTAACGTCAATAAATTCAACATTTTATGAGAAAAAAAAAACATCAACCGTTATTATAAAGACGACCATCGCTCCTTAACTATATTTCGCAGTATCTGCGAAACAGGCGACAAGACATTAGTGTTTTATAGGGCCAATGAAACTGCGTAATCTCCTTAAATAACTTGTTTCACGCCAAAAGGAAAGACCTCTATATTTCTTCAAAATTACTACTTCATTAAGGTCAAGTTACACTGGTATTGTTAGGCCGCAGCTTCAGGGCCAGATAGGCAGCCCATTAAATTCTTATCTCATTATTATGATTAGCTGTCGCCAAAGACTGGCCCTTCGAGCCACGTTTCGTTTCGCAACGAAATTGCTTTTTAATTTTTGAAGTATTTAACTATACTGGGAGTAGTGGTTCAAAGTGTTTGGTTCCGATCTGTAACAGGTCTTTCACGGAGCATGCCATTCCAACAATATTCTTTGTGTGCCTATAAGTACCAAGTAGACCAGATTTAGGTATAATAGGTACACCTTGATACTTTAAAAAGACAGTACATTGGCAGTGCACTCTGCATGCAGCGTACCTATTTGTGTTTGATTGCAAAACTGCAAAGCACACAGACCAAGATTAAAAACGCTACGCATGTGCTACGCACATAGTGCATGCCTATTGCTACGGAAACTCGCTACGGCATAGATCGAGATTTCTAGGAGTGGTCTAGGGCCTATAGTTTACATTGTTCATTTATAAACTTCATATCATTATAGTGATTCAAGAGGAAGGTTTATATGTATAATAAATGCATATTATAGTAGAGAAAACATTAGTATGTACATTGCACCCGTGCGAAGCTGGGGCGGGTCGCTAGTAAATTATATTTATATCATGCTTATTAACCGAGTTATCACAATTTTTGCAGACGAAGTCGCGAGCGAAATGCTAGTCTAACATATTTAACAACACATGCCGTCAAAGATAATCCTAGTCTAATGAGTGAGCCTAGTGTTCGGACCAGTGCAGTGTCAAGGACGCTTAGCGCAGTGAAGTAGACATTTAGGGTTGAACCTCATGTAGCAGCACAGAATCACACTTTTCCATGCTCCATGTTCTTATGTGTCGCTCAGAACACTCATTTGCTAGAGCGAGAAATAGTGAACACGTGATAAAACACGATTCCGTATGCAATGTGAAAGTCCATCCGTCACGTATCGTGTTTTATGAAGAAGCCGTGTGAACGGGCTGTTACGCTCGCTTCCGGTTCTTGGGCTTCCCGGCTTGTCTTGTCATCACTCGTCGCTCCGATTGTAAATGCATGTCACAATAAATACAAGTTGATGAAACCATTCTTATTATTTGAACGAAGGACCTAACATATACAATGTAGTTACTTTCTGCGTCATAAAATTATCTGTCAGTCTCAATCAAAAGTAATCACAACATCGCATAAACCCAAAACTAAAACCTCAACAGCCTTCAAAAAGATAAACGCACAACAATCTTCAAGGCCAAGTTTACCATAAAGATCAGACATTTACGGCAGCCCTCGATTACGTGACAGCAATGTAACATACGTCTAAACTGGCTTTTAAAAGAATGGCAGGTCAGTTTTGCGACAGTAGGCATGCATGAATAAGTCATCGCGTGGCTCAACCCTACTTAAGGTGGCTTACTCGACGAACAACCCATAAGCACTGACATTTTCTAACTTCCATTCTTTTCTAAGGGGTGCTACCGTGATACAAGAACCTTTTGGCATACGAATGACGTTTACAGTTGGGCTGTGTCGGTGAACATTTCAGATTTTTTCTTTTTTTTAACATAACATAACGTCTTGTAATCCCCGAAGGGCAGTAGTGTACCGAACAAGCACACCCACATTTTGCCAGTTTAAGTCCCATGTTATAGGGGGTGAGCCTATTGCCATCAACCGCGCACAATTTACACATTACAAAAAAAAGGGACTGCTTCGTTGTGTCTAGTGGTCGCAAGCGTAACTGCTGAGCATGAGGTCGTGGGCTCCATTCCCGGGTCGGGCAGTGTTATTGCGTTTTCATATCAGGAATTTCCCAGTAGCAACCCTGAATCTGGATTTGTGAACAGCAGATGTCAATAGGCTCACCTCAGACAGGACTTAAACATAACAGGCGAAATATGAATGCAATTTTCACACCTCTGGTTTTGGTACACCTCTGACTAACTTATCGGGGATTAAAGGCGTGATGTTATGTGTGGACTACGCCTGTTTATTGTTTCGGCAAACAGATACGCAATTAATCAGATCGTCTTGATAATCGATTCATTATAGAGCAAGCTTCTAATTGTTGCTTCAACCTGACTACGCAATGTTACATAATTATTTTGATCATTAAATCATGTATTGGTTTGCGGCGTTATCAACACATTAGGCCACTGACGTTGTATTGTGTTGGCATTTGGTTATTGCTCACTGAATAATCATTGTTATGTAGGTATTTGTAATCATATCGATGGACTATATCAAAATCTCTCTCTTTTTAATCTGTTTTTAAGTTTTCTTTTTTTTTTAATCTTCGTTTTATTGTCGAAATACCACTTTGTTTTGTCCAGTGCGAGACGAATAAATACTTTTTCTTTCTTTCTTTCTATATTGCGCATTACATATGAATGTTAAGATTATATAACTTTGTACTCTGGAACATAAAGAGTAAGGGTGATGTTATTTATTTTTACGCATTTTTTTTGGGAAATTGAAAGAAACGTGAAATACGAGCAATTAAAAACATTATCATCATTTGTCTAACCTTTTCCCAACTATGTTGAGGTCGGCTTCTAGTCTAACCGGATGCAGCTGAATACCGGTCCTTTCCATAAAGCGACTGCCTATCTGACCTTCACAACCCAGTTAGTACTGGATAATATACCCTCGGTAAAACTGGTTGTCAGACATAGAAGAGAATTATAAGCCATCTTTCCCTTTTTCATTCGTTTGTTTATACAGGGTGGCGCCGACAATACGACAATAAATGAAAACACTGGTAATACTAGTTCATAGGAACATTTTTAAATTATCAAATCAATCTTAACATTGAAATTTAAAAAAAAAACGAACAATCTAAATAACATAAAACTGTTAACAAAATACAACACCATTTGTAAGTATTATTTTACTAATATTAGGTATAATTTGTATTAATTCGCGTCTGGAAATAATATTTAAGGAACGAATTTGGCAAAGGTTTTAGAAATAGCGAGTTGGCAACATTTGTTTACTGTTTATACCAATGCGGGGGTCGTTTACCTGTCGGTGCTAGTCTACTAATTTACGTCATGTAGAAAATTCTGAATATAGAAACATATAGAAAATAATGTCATGTCATTGTCATTTTGTTCTCATCTAATAAATAATAGAGTTAAAGTAAATTAGGTATATTATTATCATAATAAATTAACTAATTATTTCACTAATTTCAAAAAAAACTTCGTATGTTAAATATTGTTTAGAAATTTGATGCCCAAATACTTAGTATTAGAACACATCGCCTGTGATACAGGTTTATCCTAGTACAGGCATCTAACTTTGTTTTACCTACATTATTTCCAAGACTTATGTTGTATTGTAAAATTTAACTTTGAATAAAAATTTATTATTATTATTATTTATAATGTCCTGTGACTAAACTACTGAATATATTCGATTGAATTTTTGCATGCACACTGGGAACGTCATGAAATATTCTCAGTTTAATTTACTGTCGTATTATTGGCGCCACCCTGGGTATTTAGTCTGAACGGCCCAAAGCGAATGGACCGCGGGCCATTCGACCGTAACCAAAAATCGTCTACGTTCCAAAGGACCGGTGATAAAATGATTTCAAAATTAATTTAAAGGGACAGTCGCATACATTGTAATAGTTTATGAATTTTAACTATTTAAATATTTAATTATTTGAAATCACCTAAACCCTGTATGTGAACCATGGCACGCTTCTATAAAATTAACCCCACAACTTCAAAATCTTATTTTCAAACCTATATATTATTAGCCTACTGGAGACATAGCACTAACACAGTCCAGTGCCCCCTTGTAGTGACACTTTCCAAACAAACACTTTATTATAACACAACACACACATAATAAGCCTATTATGCAAACGCCCCATAAAACACTTCAACCACCTTTGTTTAGAGAATTCTTCTTAATAAATTATTCAGACGCATCCGGGTGTAGAAAAGGCCTTTTTGTGTTCGGTTATTTTTCTTTTCAAGCAGAAAGAGGGACCGGTAACTATTCACCACTGAATAGGTTGTTACAGTAGGTCGACTCCTTACAACGAGTGAAAACAGAGGCACGCACACATACTATGCGTTCACAGTTTATTTACCTCTAGCTATTAAGTAACTGCTGACCAGAGAATAATTGAGTCAAAAAATCTGGAACCGATTTTTTTTTGTCAGCAGAGTTTCACTGCGTAATTTTATGTATATGAACCTATCTATACGTGTGCATGTGGTTTTGCTCGTTACATGGACAACCTTCTGTACCTACCTATTGTGTGTACTCGTTGGTACAACGGAACATAAAGGGTTTAGTACGGACCTAAGTGTGGATAGGACCTTGACAGATGATGCTGTCCCTCCCCTCACCCCACCAAAGTATTTTGTTTGCGAACTAAGTTGGACCGCGAAAATGTGAAAATGAGTGAGAAAAATGGCGGCAGGTTTTTGCCATTTTCTAGTCTCGTTGAGAATACGAATGTTTATTTTTTCCAAATGGCAGGTTTGGAGCTGTGAATGTGTGGGGAATATTGGTCTCTTATTTGTGACTTTAAAAATTTTAGAGTAAGGAAATTGTTGTATTGATTAAGTTTTTACAGGAATTTTCTCTTCGGATGTTAATAACGAAACTTCTACTAGTGCAATCCTAAGGAAGTCTATGAGGTAAGGTTTTAATGAACATCAACTTTTTTCAAATCTGTTTTTTTACGTCTTGTTTCTTTTGTTCCTACTACACGGGTTTAAATATACAAATTTGATTTATTTTACAACCCCAATCACCATAAATGTACCCCATTAAATTTTCAAGAAAAAAATCACGTCTAATGAAAAATAAAATAAGGCAAAATAAAACGTTTCCCTTGCCTTGTACAGAGCAATCGATCTTTCTTTCCTCTACGCTCCTCGATGTGAGCATATGTTAACTTACAGAGACCAATGTTACTTGACACGCGGGAAAAAACGGAACTAAGTTCAAAATGCATGGAATTTGACATTTCATTGACAGTTTCCTTCGCAAGCAGCGCCATCTTAAGCTGCCAAGAATCATTGGCCGATGCGTAAGCGTATATTTACGTATTTATCGTATATGTATGGTGGTATATTTGTACATATGTGGGTGCCGTAATAAATCGTCAGATGTGTCTGTAAAACACGGAGTAATTTATCAGTGTCTTTTCGTGAATACTTTACAATTTTTTGCCGAGGAAACGCTCCCTGTCCCGACGTTGGCGTCTGACCGAAATAAGATACCGTCGTTTGTTTTCGCTAGTAATTTTTATGGACAGAAGATTATATTACGAAGCTTTTGTTTTGAGAAGTTCTTTTGTATTTAATTGGTCGGTTGGTGCTCGTTAAAATTCCTAAAAAGTAGTCAATTCTTAGTTTGACTTTAAATTAAGCAAGATATGAGGCGTTCATAATCGAAAAAAAAAAATATTTATCATTCACATTAATGCCTTCGTGCCAGCGTGCGTGTATGACCAGATTTATGAACGGGGTCGAGACGGGTTGAGCAGGCGGCGTTCTGTGGTTTCTGCCTGCCCCCATGGAAAGAAGGCTTGGGTTTATGTATATAAAGTCTTCGTTATATTTTTTATTGTTATTTACTACGCATAATCGAAAAAAAAGCTAAAATGTGTCAGTTGTCAGGTGAGGTCAAATTTTTAAATCACCGAATTAAGTAATGCGTAATGTAAATCGAAAAGTATGTCTAAAACATACGTTTTTAAAATATCACGCTTCAAATCAAATGGGGCTACTAAAACTACTTCAAACAAGCTGATAGCATCCAGTAGTATTGTAAAATTATACACAAATTTAAGAGCGTTTACGTCTATCGCGCGAAGTCAAGTTTAGGTAATTCAATGCATTTTTTACGCACACAAAAGCGCGCGTGCCTGTGTGCATAGCGCTGGCGCGTTCTCTTGCGCTATAGTCAAACTAACCCACTATGATCCGTTCGAGTGCAATTGTTGTAGTAAAATTTAATTTGAATTTGAATTTGAACGTACACGGATTACTAAAGTACGAGTGCATAAAATAAGTATTCAATAATATATTGCAAGTATAGCTATAATTATGATTAATATTAAAGTCGTTTTTTAGTTATTCAAACATGAATTTGTTGATCTAAACTTTAGAAAGAAACCGAACTTCGTTAATTATTATTGATTTGTGACTGATTAATAAATATTTCTTATTCTATTCAAATAAATCACTTTATACGGATTTACTTACGTTTATTTTATATTATATTTTAACCTGACGCGATGTTCCTCATAGTGACACCTCTTATGAGGGAAATACAATAGGTTGGCGTTAACTTTAAAAACAATTTATGTTCTTATTTACAAAAAAATAAGTAAAAGTTTTAATAAATAAAATTCGTAGGTAAAAAAATAGGGTAGATATTGGTTGTCACTAAAAATATTGTCAGTCATCAAAAATAATAATAAAAAAATTTAATCATCAAAGTACCAAGATTTTTTAATCACACTATAAACGTCCGCTATCCTTCCAAGTACGACTAAGGTCAACTCGGGTCAGGCAGAGCGCCGAGCGACATGTCCTCTCTCTAGAAAGCCTCGCGGCGGACTGATTTGAAATTGCTCGCGCGCAGTGATTTATAGTAGTTTTCAAATATTTTTAGAAAAATAATCACTGTAAATTATTTGAAATTTTAAATTGGATGTTTTAAAGCATATGTTCTTCTATTATATTATGCTATTATTATATTAAATCAAGTAAGATATATCGGTGAAAAAATCATTTTAATTCCTTAATATTTCACATTGTTTGAACTTTAATTTCTTATATAAAGAAACCTAAATCAAAAAATTTTCTTCTCCAACTATATTCCTTAGGATCTTAGCAATAGGTAAAAAAATAAATCTAATTAGGTTTGCCAGTGGTTTCCTATAATTAGAGTGTCGAAACTGACGCTGAAAGGGAAATTAAGAAAACCTCTGTTGAGTTATCTTGATAGAATTTACCAATACTCTATTAATTGAAATATTTTTCTCTCCAACTATTGAGACAACGAAATTTCCTAAAGTTATTAGTAATTATCATTTTTGTAAAATAAAGGGTTGATGGTATTAAAGGGTTTGAAAAGTACTGTTTTGGAGTCAAACAGCGCATGGACGGCGTAAACGCTCTTAAACGAAATAGTCAAACACACATCAAAACAGTAGAATTAACTAATTCAATTAACAATATGCTTAATTTCATTGCACACCGTTTGATTTGGTTTATGTAGCTGTTTCAATCACTGCTGAGCGGTTTTGGTCTAATAAATAACTTTGTATCCAAGCTTATGTGTGATTAATTTAACATTTCATTATTTACTAGAACGGCATGCCTGATCTATGGGCTGTGAAACTATTTGGATGCTAAGCAGCACGCAGAATACACAAACTGAAACCCATTTATTTCAAATGATCCTTTTTTTTCAATGATGTTTGGTACACAAGTAGTTGTGTGTTAGGTGTTTGACTTATACTTTATTATCGGTAATAAATTTTTGTGAGATAATATCTGATGTCACACAATATTTCTTGGTTAGTTTTAAATTTTATTTTATATTTCCTCTTTTATATTTTGTATTGTGTACTTGTGGCGTGTGCCAATAAACGTTTTTTCTTTTTCATCTTTCTTTCTGATGGTTACCCCAGATGGACGCCAAAACTTTGGGAAAACTATGTAAAAAGTGACTCCTTTAGTGTTGCAAATAAAAACCTCACAAGAGTTAGACATCAGTCGTAACTATTTAATTCATCAAACATTGTTGATAGGAATGCCTTCACACCTTTGTAATAAACTTTTAATCACCGTTCACGTGACCCACTGACCTAAAAAGCTTTGTTGTCCATTAACACGCACGTACCAAACTCAATCTTTTAACTGTCCCCAACCCAACATACGGCCTACCCACATAATACTTAAACAAAATATAAAATATTAATTTCGCTTCATCCTTCATCCCTCCTTAAATTATTCAGGGCTTTCAAAAGGATCGTCTATAGCTATACCTTCGATAAATTATAAAATCTCGCTCAAGCGTTTTATGTTGATGAAATGCAAATAAACTGACACTTAACACTTGTTATCTTTTTGGAATACTTGTTAATGTATTCATGGAAATATTGGATCGTTTTAGCTCAGGTTTTGATTTTTGTTTAGATTTTTTGCTAGGACAAGTCTGCCTCATGGGATTTAGATTTGAGACTTCCATAAAAACTTTGACTTTTCTTTAGCCACTTTTGGGAGTGACTTTTCAAAAATCCATTTTTTGTGCTCACCTTCGTTAAATATATACATACATATAAGGTGTAATAATAAGTCTTGTCTAAGCTAGCCAGTGTTTGAGACTGTATTATGTCTGATTTTAAGATTTGTAATATTTACATGGCGACTTATCCGGGATTTTATAAACGGTTTAGTAAGTGGATGCATACAGGAAGAAAATGGAGAAAATAATGAGTGACTTTACTAGAGATATGACCGCAAATAATAAACCCTTTATTTAGTGTAAAGACTACCCGAAAATAATACAAAGTAAGTAAATATTTCTTAGTAAAATGAAGTTTATTATGTAAGCTGTAAACATAAGAAAATTATAATTTTCTGGTTAAAATACGATCAAGAAACTTGTAAAACATCGGTGAACTTCGCAAGCTAACAAAGTATGTTAAACAAAAACTTACCGAATTTGCATATTCCATTCTTTATGTCTAAACACAACTGAAATAAATAATTGTGTTACTTTTTCGTATTGTTTGCACTATATTAGTTGGATTTGTTAAGTTTAGTTTAACAAATTAGTTTATTCAATGATAGGAGAGTCAACGTGGGCTCTATGCTTTGAATTAATGTCATCGGCTTCCAGTCTTACCGGATGCAGCTGAATACCATTATTTTACATGGAGCGACTGCCTATCTGACCTCCATAACTTAGTTAGTACTGGGTAATACGATACCCCTTGCTAAAACTGACTGTCGGACTTTCGGGCCACTGACTACCTGTAACGACTGGCAAAGATCCACAAATGACACCCGAGATCAACGGCAATTATATTCAAATTTTGAAAGCTGGACTTGGTGATCGATGATTTCTAATAGTAATAGAAAAAAAAGTATTATGTTTAAACAGTACGAATTGGAGACATCATCATTCTCATTTCCTTGTCCCAATAAATTTCGGGTTGGTGCAGTTTATCTTCGTCATCCATACTTTAAATAACTAAACTAACTCAACTAACTAAATCCCCAAGGCATGAAGTCCACCTTTGTACAGGTTTTACTTGTGCATAAAATTTTAATTAATAAATAGTCGTCATGTCAGCAATTACCCCTTTTCAAGCCATATTATCTTCTAGACAACCCTTTTAATTAAGGAGGTATTGTAATAAAAGTAGGTGACAAATAAACAGAAAACGAAAAAAAATGCAGCAAAAATAATCAAATTCAATTTACTACCTTATATTTTGCTTCCAAAACAGTTTAAAAGTATAATACGACATTATCATGGAACATTGAAATATTCCATGATGAATAATTACACAAAACAGAGTTTCAAGTAGCGCCCTGGGAGCGATATTTAATTCAATTTCAGTGCAATTCTGAAGTTTAGTATATAATATATTTGTTAGTACTTTAATTGATAAAATGTTTTCATATATAAGTTGGTAGAGAGAACTGATCTTTCTGCTTACGTGGTTTTATTGACGAAAACAAATTGTCCAAATCGTCCAGGATCTGTTGCACTAGATGTGCTAAACCAAACTAATGGGTGTAAAAGTACTCTTAACGAACCCGAGTGGCACTTGTTTTTCCGTCATTGCGATATTTTTTAGTTCTGGACCATACCTGGGAACCTTCTAGTTACGGGAGATATTAGAGGTCAAAGTTCCAACTTTTCATACCTTCATGGCACCTGTACTACGCATCCATTAGCACAATGTTTTCAGTGCGTTACATTGAGTCCTATGTTAAACCGTGATTTTTATACCAAAAAAAAATCGTTTCCCAGTAGATAGTAATTTTTGCGTAGAGTTACTTAATTAGATGTACAGAATGCTTGTTAACGGCTTCGTCAAGGGTTTATATCTTGTATTTGAATTAAGCAGAGAGCATTAATTATAATTAAAGCTTTCCTCACCTATTATGCAGATTCTTGGGTACTTTTTTGATTTCATACAAATCATGCAACAACTCAATAATATCATGCACAGATGGCGACACTGTTGTTTATGCCGTTGTTATATAGAATTAAATAGAAACCTAATAAATAAAAATAAATAGTGAATAAATAATAATGAATAGTGTCTTTGTAGTATGTCGTTGCGATTGCCCGGTTCTGCCGCTGCGGTTTGCAGCTTTGGAATTGTAACTCAATTTTATGTCAGCAAGGTCTACAATTGCCCAAACCTGTCTTTGATAATTGTAATGAAATCTACTTTAGTAATTGATAAATTGATTGATAATATGAAACTGAATCATAATTGTAATGGAAATGATACTCTTATAATGGAATCAGGTCTTTCAAATGTAAGCACATATTTAATAATGTTAATGTTTGCATGCCGAACGGTAAAATATGGCTGAGCTTTTAAATTTATTTAACAACTGTTGTTTAATACCCATATTTGCAAAATAAAATTCTATTCTATTCTAAATTTTGCATACACCTCTCAGCTATTCCATTGTCAATATTTCCATGTAAAACTATTCCAGCAGTCAGCCGCGTAGTTTTCAATGTTTAATTAAATTGAAAGAGAGTTGTACCGCACTAACCGCCAAAGAGTTAGGGGTAAGATGCCATAAGTGGCAATTTATTTTTGGGAGCTGTCACAGCATTGCGGTGAGGAGTTTCGAATAGCCCACATAATTAATTTATGCAAAGTCGATTATTAAAACAATAAATTGAGAACAATAAAACGGGATATTTGGCCCATGTTACTATCAATTTCGAGTTCCCGATATTTATGTGTTAACGTTAATGACCATGTCAGTTTAAAAACTTGAAAATTTAGAAGTTTTAGGGAAAACTACTACGTACAATTGTTACAACATGAATGAAACAGAAGCGGATGTTTGTGATTTTTTGTAAATTTTTCTTCTCTTTTTCGAAAGGCAATTGGAAAAAGTTGAAAAAAATCGTCAGATCGATGAAATTTTTATAAATATTTTGCTATAACGGAAATCCATTCATAGAAACTGTTATAACCACCATTACCTAGTTAGAGATTTAATTTTGCTTACCAAAAACAGAACACGTTGTTGGTTGTGAAAATATAACACTCTGTATAACGCAGGGACGTGTATAAGTTATGATGTCAAAGTTCCTGACCGCGTGTGTCTGTACGGTTGGTTTAATCTTGAAAACTATGCGGCAGATGAAGTCTCTGGTGGCTTGGTGTAAAGTCTTGCTTTCACGAATATTATTGTACTAGGTCGAAGAGATGGCTTTCTCGTTAATTGGGGAGAAGAGGCGCAACACCGAGAGAAGGAATGGGAGGAAGTCTTTGCCCAGGAGTGGGACAGTTCAGGCAAACGAAAAAAAAAAGTTGAAAAGACGTCGATAGGGAAAGATAATGTTTATGGACAAGAAACGACTCCTTGTTCTGTACTGAATTAAAAAAAAAAAAAAAGTATTTAAAAAAAAAAAGTTGGTCACAAAAGGAAAATAAACGCAAAAACGCATTCATAAACGCTGTTTAAAGTTAAGTAATGATTTACCACTATTTTATTTTACACCATAGTTATTTTTTGTCTCTGAACTTTTTTTAATATAAAAATCGTTGCCCCACACTATGAATTTTTCCTGTATCGTGGGTGCTTTCCAAATATTTAAAATCACATATACGAACAGCCAGACTTTAACCAGCTCATTTTATGCATGTGAGGCAGTACGGCCATAAGTCATTTAATACAATTAAAAAGTATTTTCGTGGATCTTCTCTTCCAGTAGGCACAATGACTTTTAAAACCCTTGCCATAAGGTTTCCATTTGCAAGTGTCCATTTTTTTTATGAATCATGAAGAAACACCTTAATTTCCACTTGAACTTCAGAGTAAACCTACACATTATATAATATTTCGTATGGTGCATATTACGTGAAAACAGTTTAATTAAACTGTCACGCTGTTACAAAGTTTAATTTCCGCTGTGTATAGTCTGGGGACATTTATTTCAGTGGTTACGCACACTGTTTGTTGTTATGACTTCTGTTAATAATTAAAAACTTGGAAAACTGGATGAAACACAAAGAAAAATAAAACTGGATACTGCACGGATAAATGTTACGATTCTTTGGGTTAACTGGGTTGTGAAAAGCGAGAATGAAATAAAATGTATCTTAATTGAATGAAAAACTCTTTTAATTTTTTTGGCTATATTATCATTAATATTTGTATCGGTCCAATTGCACACTTCATTCAATTATTTACCGCAAACATGTTCGTATATAGAACTGACGCACAAGAAAGCGTTGCGATGTACACAACAATCGCCATCATGACCCGAACAGTTTCTTACGGTGATGAAGTCTTTACTTAGCGCTTAAAAAAAAACGTTGCCCTACACTAGGAATTTCTCCTCTAACGTGGTTACGTTTACAAACATTTAAATTCACATACACAAACAGCCAGACCTGGAACAACTAGATAGTTGTTCCAGTATATATAAGATAGTGATAGTTGATTGTTGTGGCCTACAGATGTAGGCCATACACTGTTTGTACCGTGCGGGGATGGCGACACGCAACGCAGCAGTCAATCCCTCAGTCACTGCGCCAATTGTGACGTCTAACACCGGTATTTTGTGTCTTGGAACTAAGATTATGAGATTAGATGTTTATGTTAACGTTATTAAAGCTCTGTTCTTTCACTAAACTATATCTGGTTTCAAGCTTAGTAGTAAGTAGAAAAAATAAAGTAAGCATTTACTAAATTTTTCATGTCATTTGTGTGCTCATGTCTAACGCTGTACTCGACAACGTTTTTCTCGTCCCAACTAGACCAAAATCAAATCTACTTCGCCACATGTTCGACCACAAAATACCGATACGGACGTTGCGCGAATTGGACACTCGTGCGAATTGGGCATTCCGCGGATTGGCCGCTTTGCGACCGCTGAACGTTTCGCGGCCGAATGAAACTTCCGAATAGAGAAAAAGAACGAAAAGTTTCAAAATGTTTGTCAATAGGGGATTCCGCAGCTTACGTTGGTACACACGGTGCAGCGGTGTACCAACTAACCAACAGAGACTACGTGACGTGACATAAAATTTCTAGCCGAGTTCAATTAGACAAAAAAAATATGAACAAAGTTTATGATAGTCGTATTTTCATGAGACTTATTTAAGTTGTAGAATCAGGCGTTACTTTGCGGAAATCCATGACCTTAATTAAATGTTATGCAAAATATGTAGCTTGTAATTTTTTTTTCGCGGAATTACAGTTAGATATTTTGCATAACATTTAATGACACTTTTTTTGTTGAGTTCCTTGAGGTATGAAGAAGAAAATTAAGGAAAAAATCAACGCAACCATGGTTTTTAGTTTATGTCACAGTGCCCCTTACAGTCTGTTATAATTACTACATGAATATTCTTAGGTGTTTTCCCTTGTTTGTAACTAGGGAACATACCTAATGTTGTCTAGTTACAAACAACTAGCTACAATAATAAAATTAAATACCCCTTTCACTTCGGCCACTTGGCACACCGCCCATGCATCTTATTGGTTGATTCTAAGTACTGTAGGTATTGTAACACAGCGTTCTTGCGGAAATGAAAGAATTGAAAGGTGTATTCGATGTTCAGATAGAATAGTTATTTATTTAAAACTTACTACTTTTTTACATCCAGACGGGGTCTGGCGGCTAACCGATCTGTTTTCATTTCGCCATATGCAAGCCACTACCTGATAAAATACTCGTGGAGGTTGATTAACAAGGCCATTCGAACGGAACCAGTTTTACACACCTACCCTTTCGATCACATCGATGTACATCCAGGAGCATTGCCCCAACATTTTCAATATTCCATTTATATCCAAAGTTTAAAGGGGAATGTCCCACGGTGCATATTTAATCGGTTATCCACACAATGTGTGTCAATTTCAGGTTGCAAGAGCATATTAATACGCCACCTCGCCTTAATTAAAGCGGGCAGTCGACCAGGCACCAAGCTTTAATCCTATAAATATTATTGTATAAAACGATAGGAGGGGGTTGGAGGGGGTTGGAGGGGTTGGAGGGGGTTGGAGGGGGTTGGAGGGGGTTGGAGGGGTTGGTGGCTGCCTTGTTGGTATAATGGTTGCTATCGCGACTGCTGAGCAAGAGTGTTATTGGGTTTTTCCATAAAAAAATCTCAGTAACAGCGACGGAGTCTGGATTTCAGCAGGAGACGGAACAAAACAAGGCCAAATAGGGTTTACTACTGGGATAAGCCCAGTTCCTAGCACCATATGTGAGGAAATCAGACTCACAATATTGGTTTAAGAGTTAGTGGCACAGTGGTAAGTGGTAACAGCCCTCACTCACGCATGTGTCGTAGATCGTGGGTTTGGATCTAGACAAATAGACAGGCACATCATTCATCATCATTCTCCTGCCCACGTTCCAATTTATTTGGGGTCGGCGCAGCATAATTATCTTCTTCTTCCATACTTCTCTATTACTCGTCACCTCATCGGTCACCTCCTTTCTAGCCATATCATCCTTCGCACAGTCCATCCATCGTTTCTTTACTCCTTCCTTCACTCTTATACCTATCCACATTGATACCCAAAATCGTGATTCTGACTGTAAAAAATCACTACCTCATACGCCTTTATGCTTTTATACGGTTTTCATACATACAGTTTCAGTCAACCATTATACATATATTCTGATTCACAACACAGTAACTGTTCAAGTATTAATCCTGAGCTCCGACCACAATACTAGCGTATTCTGGGTTCACACAAACGAGTTACTCCACGCACATAAACCACGAATGGCTCAATAAAGTAAATGAATGCACCCTAGATTTATTACATTTCCGCTACGTACGAATATTTTTGACAGAACACTTACTCAGGGGTTGCGAAGCTATGGTACGCGTCACAGTGGTGGCACGCAAAAACTAGGCATGTCTATGATAAAAGTCACATAGGTAATATTGTTTTTATGACTTTTTTTTTACATATCTTCGTTAATTGTACGATACTTAATTCTATTCGTGAACTGTAATAAAAGTAGCAACTTCCTACTTACACGTCACAGCGACTTTATTGTTATTATTTATTTACCCGTCCGTCACACATTGCGATATGACCCATTTACTGGAATGTCAAGTGTCCCTACAACTGCACGTTTGAGGACCTAGTACACTATTCTGCTATTGACGTGGACACTTACTGGGCTAAATTGATCTGAAGAGTACCATTGACTCGAAAAGTAAATTTAGTGTCAGCCTGATATGTTCTACTGCAGAGAGAAACTAGCCCCTTCAATTTCTGCATTTTTGTATAACTATTTTTCTTTTACTCTTTTTATAATAATAATATTTTGATTAAAATGTCAACCAGATGTAGGTAAAAAGGCTCGCCATCCCTGCCAAAACTTACACTAAAAGGGGAATCCAATAAAATGAATAGGAATTCAGCTATTGCTGAGCTGTCAAAAAAGTTTGAGGACCCGTTGATATATCACCGCTAGAATGGCGTGGATGCGAACTTTTTCAATATAACTGGACTTTCTGACAACTCTCAGATGCTGAAGAAAGCTGACAATGGTCTTGAATAGATGAGGTTTTGAAAACTTTTCTGACTTTTCACGAAAAGGGTTCGTTGATAGGTTATTTATTAAGGAATAAATAATAACATCGAGTACTTTTGATATCGGAATAATCTATAAATTGTTAAAATAAGTGTTGTCTAATTACCTTCTTTAGTCAATCATTAATATTCCGGGAATTTTTGAATTTATGAATGAAAATCTCAGAAAGGTCTGCTGTAAACGGGCAGGTTACCGAATGTAATACCAATTAATATCAAATAAGGAGTTCTAATTTCAATATAAGCATCATTGACCCGTAAGTTTCAAGATTTTTTGATGTATTCACAATTAAATTGCCCCATTAATCTTTATTTCACAGAAATTAAAACTTATTTTTAGATTGTGAAACACCACTGTGACCGATAAATTGCTACTATAACTTTCCTATGTTTAGAATAAAATTCTGCCAGCAAAACTTTTTACTAAAGAGAATTACCCAAAAATATTCAGAGATAAATTGCTAATTATCTATTGTAAAAACTTTCCGGCGTTACATTCGGGTCAGGGGCGTTAAATCACATTTATTTCCTTAATCTTTTGTACTCATCTGTATCCTGGGTTGATCCGTTTTTCTCCATTTTCTCTCTCATACTCTCGTTAGCAAGTCGTTAGACATGCTTTACGATCCGTTTCCGGAAAACTAAAAAGGTGTTTGTGCCAAAATATCACGTAAATCTGTGCCTTTAGAAACGATTTAGTATATTGTTGTTACCTAGGCTTTCAAGACTTTTTTAGTAGGCATTCTTGGAATAAGAAAAAAATACTTTTGACCTTCAAATGAAAGAAACCACTCAAATCACCAACGAGATGGCGTGCTTAAAAGCAAATAAGAGAAACTAGAGGTATTTTAGTCGCTTGAATTTGTACACAAATGACCGTTACTTCCCCAAGATGGACACGATTCGAGTCATGTCGTAGAAATTTTTAAATCCACAACAAAATGTTTCGATAGCAGTTCTAAATTAACCCTTCAACCGGGTGCCTACAATCCGCCAACTCCTTGTAAGAGCTCCACGGTTTTAACGATATATACCCTATATATTTTATTGTCATTTCATATACATTTTACTTATGTACTATCGTTGGTTCGTGCGACATTTGCTTGGTTAATTTAAAGTTATAGCAGTAACCATCCAAGTAAAACTACCTCAACATCCTATATTACAAACAATATCGTCAAGAAATCTCCAAAATATTACCTAGCGCGTTACAAACTACAAACTTGGTACATATTTCGCAGTAGTTTCCTCAAGTGAAATTTATTGTTGGACCCAAGCTTGCCGGCTGCTCCAAAGTCTTCCCTTCTAAGATAGCAGCCTCATTATTTATTGCAATAATGCAATCTCACGGTGTCATCTAATGTTGCTCTTATCTTATGCTAAATATACCGTGTGGTTGATTTATTTTGGCAATTTTGCTGGCGAAACTCATTACCGTGTTGTGGTGGATTTGTATGGTTTTGAATGGAGGGGGAGTTTTTGCTGTGAATAGAATATGTTTTTTCGTTGGTCCAGTAGTCGGCGTGACTGCTGAGTATGGGGTCCTGGATTCGATTCCCAGGTTGGGCAAATTTTGGGTGTTTCCATCAGGAATTTCTCATCAGCAGCTAAGGAGTCTGATTTTGTGCCTTAAACATGGGACATGGGACTTAAACATAACTGGCGAAAGGTCGGTATTCTATTAGGCACACCTCCCAGATACCACACCACCTCGAGGATATCTGATTATAATATGTTTTCTAAGGTTATTTGATGAAAAACTTATATGGATAAAGGTTAGTAAATAATGCTTACGAAAAACACCCCAGATGAGTGACAGAAACGCCATCCATCGGACAAGAGATTGGGATGGTAATTATTTTAGTAACACGTATGCCTTTATACATGAACTCTAGGCGACTCTTAAATAAAATCACTCTGTCGGATTCCCAACGCTCGGCTCAATACCGAGAATTGAAATTCCAGTAATTACAATAATATTTAGGCATTCATTTGGGTGTCGCTTAAATTCAATTCAATTACGATGTTGATCAAAACCGTTGGAGTCGTTTAATGTAAATAGCAATAAAAGTTTACCTGATAAAAACCGACCATTGTAATAGGAATCTGTGTCCATTGTAGGGACATAATAAACCGAGATCTGTTTATTGCGGAAGTGTTTATCGCTGTGTTTAAAATTTAATTTGCAGGTAGTATAACAAAATAATTGCCAAATTATAGCCATAGAAACATCAATAAAACCCTTGAAATTATAATTGCGATGTTTGAAATATGATGATTCCCAGGAAATGCTTAAAAGTTCTATATTTCTATGAAATAGTCCCATTTCCAGTTAATACATTTTCTTGAGATTTATTGATGTTGTGATCTTTAATTCAAAAGCGTGATGCTATTGAATTAAAGAAACGTGAGAAAAAGTACATTTCTCCTACAATACGACTTCGCAAAGCCTGAACATCTTCTAGACAAGATGAAATTTATAATACAAAGGCAAACTCGTAAACTAAACGGTTTTATGTCCAACAACGCACATCATTCAGGATTTGGGACGTTTAATAACAAAATAAGCCTTATTTAATTTTATACAAAAAATAGACGCCAAGCTTATGTAATGAAGACTTTTTAAGGGTAAGTAAAGCAGGGCTGAACTCCATATAAAATTCGACAGTTGATAACAATAGTACCTATTGAACAAAAAGATTTGTTACGTGTAAAGATACGGCAATATATTTAGAAATTAGTTTGAAGAGAGAAGAGTTAGTGTTTAAGAGTGTCCATGAAGTTTCGTTCCTACGGGCAACTACTGCTTTCACAGTTATTATGAATTGTCTCCGCATTAACCATCCACTCTTATATCTGTGCGGTTTTCTCCAGCCAATCTATCTAAGTTGTCACCCTCAGTATCAAGGTTTAAAAAATAAAAATCTTAATTATCTTTTACGAAGTATTCGTTAAAGTAACATCTTGAGCACTTATGACTCGAAACTACATAATAACCCCATAAACAAACTCGACACTAAACACGAAACACTCTTACAAGCAAACAAACGGGCATTCCTCAACAACAACAATAATAGTTGTTCTGAGAAGACACTGAACAACACATGTGTACTAATACACAGTAATAATACACAGTAGTACACAGCCATACCCAGCAATTACGACACAGTACACGAGTATACGTAGATCTCAATTAGAACGGCTTGTAGTCGACACAAACATGCCCACGGTGCCGACGAATGCAAGACGAATGCATTAGCAACAAAGGTTCTTGTAAATGCGTCTTGTCTTTGCCAAAGGCAGAGATGCGAGTCGTTGGGTAGCGTTTATCCGTGTAGAAGACTTTATTTTGTTGAAAAGACTAGTTTTATTGAAATTGTTCTTGGAAATGGATTCTATTTCTGACAATGGACAGATTGATCGATGAATTCTGGTAGCTTTAGGCATTTTATTTGTATCGGCTCTAAATTCGTATTGCCGATAAGTATCACAAATGGAGCCTTATTTTGCACGAGCAGTGTAAAATTGTGGTGGCGTTCTGTAGTTTTCTGCCTACCCTCCGGTCCACCATGGAAAAAACGCGTGAGTTTATGTATGTGTAAACGCATATGCACGAGTCTGTGCGCAATAAACACTTACCTGTTCTATATGTAAAAATCTACTTTATAAATTTTTATTGAAATCGGAATATCTGCTATTACGAAAACAATCGATTTTGCCATGATAACAAAAAAATACGGACAGATACGATCGTATGTTACCAGGCGTACAGAAAAACGCAGCTACTCGTCTTCACGATTCAAAGTTATCGATCCTACAAAACCATCCACGGGCACATTCAACAAATTTGAAATATACGTCGTGTAGCCGCTTTGGAAGGTATCCAACATAATTTATTAGCAATCTGGCAGGGCTTGCATCTCCAAACTTTCCAGTATCGTGTGCTATTTCAAATTATGGCTTTACAAACAAAGTTACTGTGTAAGCATTTGATCTTTCTGCTGTGATGTTTCTTGTCCTTCACAATAAATCTTGCTGATTTGAATGGAATTTTGCAATAAAGTATTAGCTTTTTTTCATGACTAGCTTTTCTTCGCGGCTTTGCTCGCGTTGCTGTCGGAAATTATCCCTCGGGAAAGTTTTAAATAGATCCTATGAAAGAATTTACGGAATCGGATCAGTAATTCCAAAGATTACCTCCTACATCCAAAATTACAAACTATACCCCTTTAATAATATTGGTAGCTTCCGCCCGCGGCCTTCGCTGGCCTTACCCTTGCATATACCCATAATCTTCGCGTAAGCAATAAGTTGACAAATTTTATCTCAATCGTTTGAACGGTATAGCAGCGCATAAAATAAAGAAAGAAAGACAAAATATTTGTTTGTCGCAAGGACCTGACGTGCATACAAAAGAATAACAAAAAACATACAAAGCTTATCAAATATTTATAAACAAAATAAGTTCACAGCTGCGTGTCGTGACTGCGCCAAAAAGGTTACCTTCCACACAACATGATGTTGGGCCCCTCCCAAAGCACCGCGCTGGTTTTCAGAGGTCATCCGAGAGGAAATGTACGGAGACCAAGACAGCATAATATTTGGAATACAGAAATAAGAAACTAAAATAAACAGTACTTGGGTTATAATATAAAACAACAAATAGAAACAAAATAAACACTACAAAAATATAAAAGTGTAATAAGAACCAACTAACAATAATTTTATATTAGGGGTTAAAGTATGAAATTGCCGATAAATATTGCAAAATTAAACCTCGTTTTCCAAGAATCCACCTTTCGTCACATGTCACAATTCGATCCAATATTCCTTCATTTCTGTACCGATTCAACAAAGCAGCGCAAGATCCAACACGCGTTTCTTTCTGCAGATCAGTCAAATCATGAGGCACCCATTTTTCATATTTTTCTATCTTATTGATTTGATGCAAATGAGTCAATATTGTAGGTAAGCTAACATTAAACCTTGCTGTAATTTCTGGGTTGTTTATCTCCTTCAATTCAGCGTTATTCAACTGTACCACGTGGTTCATTCTTCAAGTCGAAGTTTCCATTACGAAAGCGTTTAAATCAAAAATGCACGGTGCGTTGATTAGCAGTCTCCTCTACAAACGCAGCATTGATATTGCGAGCCGTTTCTGCCGCGGTAATTTCGCGTCAGAACTCCTATTCAAAAATTACTCGGATTTTCAAGTATCCATCTTTTCCGTCTAAGCTGAATAAAAAAACACAATTGAAATTCTAAAATCGAGTGTTGCAAATTTTTTTAAAGAAAAATCTCGTAAGTATAATGTAAAAAAAGGTTTCACTCGAATATCTCACACCATGAAGGTTTAATGTCAATTCAAAGTATTTATTACTATAAAACGGCAATTTCATACTTTAACCTCTATTATGTTAGATGTTTTAGTAAAGATAAAATCTTGTTTAATCACTTAACCTTGTAGAAGTTGATGCGTCACTACAGATCTGGAGGTTAAGAATTCGAGTCTGTCGTGTTTAGTTTTTTTTTAAATTTTATTTAATATCTAGCACTTATCTTCTAGTGAAATTTCTTCGACTTCAAGCTTTAGATAAGGATGAATAAATTCTTGAACATTTAATAATCTAACATGACCTTATTTTTATTAAGATCTCCATTCGCAATTTTTTTTTCAAGTATTTTGAAGTAACTTTGGGCTGTGACTATTTTTGGGCTTCACATGCGAACCCATAAACTTTAAGCTGTCTATCTAATATTTAGTATCCCTTAGCACCATATTTTCAGCTGAACAACTTCTTTTACCCGACTTACAACTCGCACAACCGGATAAGCCGCTGAAACGAAATCACAGAAGAATTCCCCCACAATTCTATCCGCAAACAAGTGCAAAAAGCCCAGTATCTGCTTATAAGAGCAGAAAAATGTCTTCTGAATTGCGGGAGGCTCACAAAAGCCACGTAACTCAGGCACTGACGGCCGCTTGTTTTGAATAGGCCGACAATTTGTCACAACAAATTATTCAGCCATGCTGCATGAAAAGGGTGGCTTTTTATGCCTTTTTATTTGCACAACGCGAAATGATTCCGTAATTGGGACTCCGATGAAATTGGCCTTATTAAGCGATGTAGTCGAGTGAACCATGTGAATTTATTAGATACGTTGGGTTGGGATTATGTGATGTTCGGTTTGTGCGCACTCGAGTGTTACTTTTTGTGTCTGCTTTGGTTTAAAAGGGTTTGGTAATGTTGTAGCTTTTTTGCTGAACATGGGCCATTTATTATCAGATTTAGCAAGGCAGTGGCTCTGACGGATTGACACTTTAAGTGTTACTACCGACTTGTTGATGACTGTACTAGGCGAGACTTTAAAACCAACTGCATTTGCATGGATATAGGCATTCATAGGCTCAGTAGCTAGACAGACATTACATCCGTAACTAAAAAAATACTAAAATATTGAAGCATACTTGCCTATTTGGTACAAAAACACCATAATAGCAAAACTGTCAGGCATTTCACTCATATTTTTTGTCCAACTATTCATAAATAATGACGTGCGGCCGTAAGAAACTTTGGGACCCCTTTCGCAACTTTTAAGAGTGTTCCAAAACATTGTATAAACTTATAATAGGGTTTTTTCGCTCATATAAATACGGTAAAGTCCCATCTGTTAGGGATTTGCTGAATCGATTGTATACTATTAGTTTAGAAAAGAATAATATTTTGCGAGGATACATTGTAGGTTCGAGCTCTTGTAAAAGCCGTTGGGTTTCAACGTAAAGTTTTAGTCAACTTTTCTGTAATGATATAAGCGTTAGATAACTAAATAATACCCAATCAAGACATTTGTTTATTTCGATTGTTAGACAAAATCATCTTTGTGATGTTCATAACAATTTTAAATTAATGGCGTTTACAGCAAAATCCATCTCATATATCTTTCAACCGTAATGATCACCCCGATGTGGAACTACACCCCACGACCCAGGGTATCCTAGAGTGACAACCAGGGAATATGAAATAATCTAGCGCCTATGACTCATTTGTATTTTTTTCTTTTTTTTTTATTAGCCTTTTATGCCCCACTGCTGAGCAAAGGAATCCCCCATATCCTTCCAGGTAGTCTTCTCTTCTCCAACCAGCCTCTGTGATATGCGTCCAGATCATCTCGCCTTTTTGTCACAAGCTTTTTAATAATGTTTTATCTGAATTGTATAAAAAAATGTATCTTATCTTTATAAACCACAAAAATACTGCCTCTCTACTACATTTAACAAATCCACCTACATTTTCCCTTAAATTAATTAGAGCCACGTCAAACCTGGGTCGGATATTAGTTTAAAAATCCAATTATAACATGGAAGACCGATGTCCTCGCAGTAATTACAAGTCCCACATTGCCGTGACCGCTCCAGGCTTAAAAAAATATTTCACACATACGTAATTAGGATGTACGTCATGTTTCAAGCTTTCAGGGTAGAATATTTTTTCACAAACTGATGGGAAACTAGATGTTTCATGTTCAGTGGGTTGAGAGATATCAGTGATTGCCTTCAGTCTGTAAATTAAACTTAACTTGCTTTTGCTCGCGACTTTTTTCATGTGGCTTTTGGATTTTGAACATGGAAGAGATGAACGCCCTTATTGGTTGCTTTTTCGAAAATAGCTTCTTCAAATTCGTGTGTATGTGTGTACGGAAATTAGATGTTAACAATAGGTATGTTCTTAGAACTTAGTTGCCTGTTAAGGCATTTCAATTTAAATGGTTAAACATATTAAAAAATGTATATAAAGGTACATTCACAATATGACAATTACAGGGTTTACATTTTAGTATATTTACTATCATTATTCATACATTTTATATTGTATCATACTATTCTTATAAGTTATATCCCATTACATAAAGTATCACAATCATTTTAATATTATTAGTTATTTTTCTTCAAGGAATTCCCATACAGAGTAATATGCCTTCTCAATCAGGAAGTCTTTTAGCTTACTTTTAAAAATACCAATTGAATTTATGGTCTTAATGTATAAGGGTAACTTATTAAATATTTTATGCCCATAACAAAAATACTATTGCTATAGTTAAGTTCATCTCATTATCATCTGTCTAGCCTTTACCCAATTTTTTTAAGGTCGGCTTCCAGTCCTGCTGGACGCAGTTGAATACCAGTATTTTACATGGAGCGACTGCCTGTACACCTCTAGACTTAAATCTTTCCATGTTTCACGAAAAAAAAAATAGTTTAAATAACAATAATAGATATCGTTTAACGTGCTCCGCAAACGACGACCGACCGCGTAGCACGTTAAACGATACCTAAGTATGATTGTAATTTTAACTAAATATACTCAGTTTTACTACCTATAAAAAACTAGTTTGTTTAATCCTAAACATCACGTGTATAAACCCCACGGGTTAGGCAAAGCTATACCTATAGCACACCCACATTTCGCCAGTAACGTTTAAGTCCCATGTGACGGCTGGGGGGAGCGCGGTTCCATGTTTCTAGCTTTAGTGCATGAGGCTGTGATCAGCTTGCTTGCTGATGGTATATTACGAAATTGAAAAGTTTTACTTTCTAATGAAGCATCAAGCTTATACATAAATAATCCTACCCTTCTCTTCATAAAAACATGACATTTATAAAAGCTATAAAATACTGCCTGCCTTTGTCTTTTCCATGTCAATGAAGTAAGGTGGGACAATTCCCGAAAGACTTTGAGGAATTCGGAATTTTATTTCTTGTTTACTTGAGCCGACTAAATGATATCCATCCATCTTGTATTAAACTTTAATGTACCTATGTTCAAACACTTTTTGGACATGTAGCCGTGCTGACTGTTAATGACATCACTCTGTCTAATTCTCAGAGCTTTGCTATTAATAGGTATAAAAGGACAAGCCAATAAACTCGGTTATATTACGTTACTTAATAAATGTAGATGTAAAGGCAAACCTCTGCTTAAATCTTCGGAGAAATACTGGAATTATGTTATTTTATACGATATGACCAAAATATAAAGTGTTATTTTAGCTACTTATCCAAACACCTAAATAATATGTCCCTAAACAATTTACCCAAAAAAAAAACGACTAAAAATAATAATGTTTTAACTAACCAGCAAGTTATATCGTCATAAGCCGACGCGAGCTGTGTTAACACGCCGGCTCTCCGAAATCCCTGAGCAAAAAGTTGCGCTTTAGAACCGACGGTGACAAATCGCTTTTTACGCTTACCGTGCTTTATACTTAAATGGTTTCCTTCTCTTGAACAAAATAACGTATTGGCTCAGGGTAGGGTGATAGTAAATGTGGATGTGTTTATTCATATTTGGGTCAAAGTAAAGGTGTTTCCGAGTTACTATGATCGGAGAGACCAGCAGAAGAAGTGCCATTAAAAACTGTCTTAGTGATATGGCTTCGTAAAGCAAAATTACACAATTGCCAAATTTAACACTTAGTTAGTACCACAAGAAACCAGTGTTAGCGGATTCGTCAGCACAGATGGCATCCATATCGCGTGATCGTGGTGACGCAGCGAGTGGAGGGGGCGATACAATACAAGCGCTCTCGGCGCCCGGTCACTTTTGCTTGGGAGCTCGGACGCGACGGACGTTTGTTGGGAACTGTACTTTTAACAGTTTTACATATCTGTTTTGTTTTAGTGATTTGTTATTTAAAAACAAATAGTTGTAGGAAGTTTTCCTTTTTAAAAAAAATAAATGAGCTTCTGATCTATAAGACCAGTTAGTTATTGTAAGTAGATTACAGGTAGTCGGTGGACTGAAAGTCTGACAGCCAGTCTTATCAAGGGGTATCGTATTGCCAATGCTAACTGGGTTATGGAGGTCAGATAGGCCGTCGCTCAATGTAAAATACTGGTATTCAGTGTATAAAGCTTTCTTCCACTCAGTTAAGAAAATAATAAAATCAGGATAATTTAGTGCTATCCGCATAGTGCAGCTATAAATTATTAGCGTCTTAGCTTCCTGCACTTACGTTAATATTTATTTAAAGTTCTAGAACATTAGGGTTCAGTACGTCTTAGGATATACTTTTCCACTACAATTTTTTTTGTGAATATTTGAATACAGAACAGATGTGCCAGTTAGCACTTTTTAAAACAACAATCAATTTCCTCAGTTTTAGGAAGAAAGTTCGGAAAGAATGAACCGAAATAGAAATGCTGACCATTAAAATTGATAAGACATGAAGGGCTTGGCTAATTAATTCGTTACGGCTAGTCAGAAACCTGATAGTCTGACAAACAGTCTTACCAAGGGGTCTAGGGTTGTAAACGGGGTTGTAGAGGTCAGATGGGCAGTAGCTTCATGTAAAATACTGGTATTCAGCTGCATCCGGTTACCTTAACATAATTGGAAAAGGACTGGGCAGAATACGATGACGAACAAACAATTATTACACCTACTATTCTTATTTGGGCCCTGTGAATAATTGCACATATCCGTGCACGAGTGTTCAACATCAAGACAATAAAACATCACAAGAACATAATCCCCTCCGATATTTTAAAAACAAAGACCAAAATACGAATACGGAACGCTTTTTAAACATTTCGCTGAATCTTTTTCGCTCTACGAATATCTCGATATAAAACGAGAGCCTTTGGGACCCGCTCGTAAACGGAGCTACAACTAGTTAAAAGTTAACACCCTGTACTTGTACACTGGCCACTTTTAAAATAAATGTTACGTACTCAATCTTCCTCCAAGATTGTAAAACACTGTTGTTACTAACAAGTTTGTGTTTATTTCGTGTAGCCCGGTTTTGAAGTTTCTTATTGGTCTAGGAAACCACCGAGAAATAGTGTTAAACAAGAATATTAGTGAAAAGTTTTGGGTACTGAGGCGCTAGTACGAGCGCGCGGTGTAAACATACCGTAAATACGTCGATTTTAAAATTAAAGATACCCGTTCAACAGATAATATACTTATACATTTCAATAATTTTAAGAATGTATTCATATCTATGGATGTTACTGATTGTGGTTGGTGCAAAATGCTAAAGGATATTTGTATTTTAGATTCAAAAATCTACTTATTTACGTTACAATTACATCGTGCGATCGTTTTCAAGAGTTTCCAATGATTTATGTCGATGAACGCCTTACATCGTACATACCTACATAAACTACGCCTCTTTGCCATGGTGTCGGACAAAAACTACAGAACTCCTTTTGCTTTTTCAACGTCCAAAAATCTGGACATCAGGCACGCCGGTTGCGAGTACTGAAGCCACTGATTCTCTGAAGAACATCACCAAGAAGATCTGTGTATTTTAGGTCCCCTTCTTCCTTCCTTTTAGGGTGTCCCCTCCCGGCGTTGCCTCTCATACCTGCCTTGTATACAAGGTGTTGCTTTGCATCCTCGTCAAATTCAAGGAGGTAACTATGCTAATGATTCTCGACCCGAATCAATAATAAAATGGGTAGGTAATTTTTTATATTTTTTTCTTAATATCGGAAATCGATAAGTGTACACCGCCCGTATTAAAACGCGGCCCGTCTAATACTAGCCCTATAACAGCGCTTTCACACACACAAACAAACGCAGACGTTTATTCGATGAACAGGTGATTCTCCTCTTTTGAAAAGGGCTTCATTCCGAAATAGTGTCAAGTTAAAAAAACTAAAACAAGCAGCGTTTATTATTATTGACCAGGTACGGTAATTTATATTGGTTATTTACGTCTTCTATGACAACCTCCTGAATTTTGACGAGGTTGCAAAACTACACCTTGTATTTGCAAGGCAGATGATATAGAAAGGCCTTTTGTTAGTCGCCATCCACTCATCCTCCTCACATGACAACACTTTGGACCAATATTTTATCTTTATCAGCAGAATCTAAATAAAGGGCATTATTCTACAGCGAACATCAGCTGTATTCGAAATACGTGCACTAGACTAGAAATCCAATAGAGGATTAACATCAAAGGTATGTCTATGTGTTAAGTTTACCCATATAACTGACTAGATACTGTAATTAAATAGGTCCCAGTCATGCGTCGCGCTACGCTCAGGGCGATGAACTGGGACTGTGACACCTTTAGTCACTTGTGGCTTTACAAAGTATTATTAAAATAAATAGCAAGTTGATATATTATGTACACTCGCGATCACTAATATTTGCAACAAAGCCACTTTTTAACCGACTTCTAAAAAAGGAGGAGGTTCTCAATTCGGTTGTATGTTTTTTTTTTTTTTTGTGTTTGTTACCTCATATCTCCGTCATTTATAAACCGATTTGAAAAATTCTTCTTTTATCTCAATGGATCTACTTTCCGATTGGTCCCATAGAAATTTCATCAAAATCGGTTCAGCAGTTTGGTTTTGAAATCAAAATAGCTGGAAAAAATGTCATCCAAGTAAAAGAAATTGCGAAATTGATACTTGACAAGGATTTGTGTGTGATACGTTAACTAAAAAGGGTAAAATAAAAACTTTTTTGCAAAAAAAAACCGACTTCCAAAAAAACACTAAAAAAAAAAGTGGAAAATAACTTTACTTTCGGAAGTCGGTGGCAAAAAAGTCAATGAAACAAACAATAGTCACCGACTTCCGAAAGTAAAGTTATTTTTCACTTTTTTTTGTGTTTTTTTGGAAGTCGGTTTTTTTTGCAGAAAAGTTTTTTTTTAATATGATTTTCTCTTTCTATATTGATTATAGTTTCATGTTGTTACAATATAAAACAAACATAGTATTTTGCAAACCGTAATGTTATAACAGCTTCGTTGTCTATTGGTGGCAAGCGCGACTGCTGAGCATGAGGTCTTGGCTTGGATTCCCGGGTCGGGCAGTGTTATTGGGTTTTTCCATCAAGAATTTGTCAGTACCGGCCACGGAGTCTGGTTTGTGTCCGATTGATGGCAATAGGCTCGCCTCATATTACATGGGACTAAAAAACACAACTGGCAAAATGTGAGTGTACTATTAGGTACACCTCTACTTAACCCTGAGGGCATTACAGGCGTGATATTATGTTATGTTACTAGAATGAAATAACAGCTCTTATTACAAAGTTGGATTCTTTTATGCTACTTTACATTTTGCTGCATCCGGTTAGACTGGAAGCCGACCCCCACATAAACTTGCATAAGCAAGCTGGGGGGGTAGCTTGCTTATGCAAGTTTATTTGCTAATCAGATAATGATATGTATTGTGTTTTTGATATCATATACGTCATTTGTAGTGAAAATAAATGATTTTCTTTCTTATTTCAATAAATACATAGTTAGTGCTCGTCAGTGTACTACAAGGTGACAGTTCACAGCCTGTCTTTTAGCTCAATATTAACTTAATTGTTCTTTTGTCAACTTTATGAAGTTCTGCGGCAAAGTAATGCTATGAATAACATTATTTGAATTATAAATTTTAACCTTTTCTCTTAATTTGTATCCCGCTGGGATATTTATTTGGTCTGCCAAAGTAAAAACAATGAAATTAAACCCACCTTTGAAGTCATACTATGATGGTATGTTAAGCTCAACATAGTCTAGCTTGGAGGAAACAGCCAAACACAGGACCACTTGACTGATCTATACGTCTATATGTATAGGAATCAAAGTCCTGAGGCAATCCTTCGCAAGTAAAAAAAACCAGCAGCTTTCTCTTGTTTTGATCGGTTTACAAAAAAATAAACAGGTCAAGCTAAATAAAAACGTTAAAAAAAGAAACATTTTTTTAACGATTTTATTTAGCTTGCACTGTTGTACGATCGCCAATTTCTAAATCGTATATAAAAAGTAAGTTCATTAATCAATCAAGATAATTTAATTACGTTAAAATTAAATCGAATCTCCACTCGGTAAAATAACAAAATATTAATTTATTTAAATGTTGATCTTTCCAGTGGAAAATATTCAATATAATTATGATAAATTCAGGTTCGCTCCCAGAGGAGAAGTGGGATAAAATTAACACGCGCCTGCATCCCTCGGGTGCAAGGTGATTATAAATTGTGCCGTGTTGTAAGCGTCCACCTCGTAAACTACCATTTATATGGCGAATTTAATAAGCTATGAATTGAAATGAACCACTGAATTCATTTTGTTGCTGTGTAATTTTGTTTTATGTGTTGGCTAACTGGACGTAACAATAGTAGGATGGAAATGAACTTAGATGAACCCACATCAAATTATTTCATATTATTATTGAATGGGTGGCATTGACGTCTCCGTTAAATAGTCATACAAGGATAATGATGAGTAATGATATAATGATAGATTAATCCAATATAACTATAATTAGCTTGACATTAAAAAAACCAAAGTCATATCTTATTTTTAAGACTTTTTGCCAATACTATTTAATCTAGGTTAAATTTTACAAAAAATATAATATTTATTTAACAATAAGGATTATAATTTTGATTATAATTTTAACACATCAGCAAAATAACAAAATAAATAAAAAAACATATTTTATTATTTAACGTTTCTCACCAGTAAGTCGTAACGTCAAATCAAGTTTGTCAAAATCAAATCATGCCGGGTAGGAATTAGGTTTACTTAAAAACAACAGCTCCTTTTGTATTACAATGTCACTCGCTCCAAGTATAAGTACTATGCAGAAAAATATCCTACACTTCCTTACACAATGAGGATTAGCTGTTTCAAACTTCTAGAGTGATAATGAGTAAGCTACAACCTCCAAACATACGTATCTTCTTCTCACACAAGTTTAACCGTAACTACTGGTATCTTTTGAATTCTTTTCACTTTGGTTTGAAAGCTGCCATTTGAACTAGAAGTCAAGCAGTTTGCAAAGGTGTTTCAAATAGCGGTGGAGTTACACGAAGTTCGTTACAACTTCGCCCAACTTCCCCATCGCTTAGCTAAAACATGAATATGTATTTACAAGTTTTGGTTACCTAGGTTTGCAGGTATTTACTTAGGTTCCAGAATGGTCAATAATTTATGTCGATTAACATTCTTCTTTTGTAAATGGAGTTATCTTTTTAACACAAGGTTAACTGCTTAAGTACAATCAACCTATAAGGTTCTGACTGCTGAGATAAACTGCTTCTTCATAAAAATGAGTGCCGTAATCCATTACGAGGTTGGTTGATATCACATGTCTTTGAATTTTGGTTCTTGGTCATGCCGGTTCAGTTACGAGGTTTTTCCACCAGTTTGAGAGCAAGCAAGCAGCAGTTTGATGATGGATGAATAAGAGGAGCTCCTGGCTAAATAATAACAGCTGCGAGGATCGATCGTCAGGATAAACCGGCCTTGCTTAATTTGGTCTGTGGATGGGTGACCACCCAATACATACCGAGTTTCCTCCTTACCTTCGGAGAGCGCGTTAAACCGTTGGTCCCGGCTGTCAGTGGAGATCATTGACAGTCGTTACAGGTAGTCAATGGCCCAAAATTCTGACAACCAGTCTTACCAAGGGGTATCGTATTACCGAGTACTAGCTGGCTGGTGGAGGTCAGAAAAGCAGTCGCTCCATGAAAAATACTGGCAAATCTAAACATTAAAGGCGCCCGTTTATTAAAATTGTGAAAGCTAAGTAAATCCTTTTGTGAAAAACCTCACTTAAAATAATTTGCCCCGAGAAAACTGACAGTGTAAAAATATAAGCCCTAGTTTGTTTCGTTGAAATTTTTCTCCGCGCAGAATATCTGTTAGTGACACTTCAGACTTAGCTATATTTTTTATCCATTCTGAGGACCTTATTAGCTGCATTGCGGCAAATGTCGCAGGCACTGAAAATAGAAAATCTTCGCATCGTATTAAGTGTATTTTAGTTATTTGGGTTGTAGAGATTTTAATTTGACTGTAATTTCCTGCAAAAAAGCTTTGTCATGTTCGACAAACAGTAATTTCAATTTTTTTAATTGTTGATCATTGCCCCTTTTACCTTCTATTTATAGATTTTGTCCTGTCGGTGTGGTGCAGTCAAATCACAAACAAATATTTGCAAAAACACATGAACGACCGTTACCTGGCCTATGCACTAACTACGCTACATACTAAACTAGTTCCCGTTTCACTAACACCAGTTTACACTTGAATCACGATCACCATCTGCCTAACTTTTTCTCATAATGTAGAAATTGGCTTCCAGTCTAAACCGATACAGATGAATAACCAGTATTTTATATGGAGATTTTACGATATCCCTTGGCAATACTGGTTTACACCTCAACATAAGCCTAAAGCATAAGCCTATCTTGCACTGAAAAACGTAAGCCGTTATTTAGGCATAGGTTTAGGCATTTAGATAGTTTTCAATCAAAAAGTCACACCCACACTTTTCACAGACAATCACATAAAACGTCAGTCCCAGGCGACACTATCCCTCCAGCAATTTTATAGTAACACTGCAACTAGTACCCCCAAACTGAAACCACCTTACAGATAAACAAACTAAGTTTCAGGCGTTCAGGTGAACTCGGGAGCAACTGCACTGCGGTGAAGCGTAGTCTGTTGGTCCCGTTGACCCCAAGAATGTTGGAGTAAGATTCATCGTAGCCACGTTCAAGTTTGGTCACCGAACTTTACCTTTTGAATTTGTGTTTTTTGAACAACTTTCTTACGTAGTGTTTTGTTTTCAAGTTCGGCGTGGTTATGTAAAATGTATGATGTTACAGAATTACTTGTAAAGTGGTAAGAAATCCTCAAGAAAAAGGTGGTTTACTTTCAAAAGTTGACCAAATTCGTTTTTTAGGCAGCGTTTCAATGTAAAGTTAACCTCCGTTTACTAGGTTACTTTGTTTTACTTTGCTTTGCTTGACTGTATAACAACAACATAACGAATGCAGCTGAATACCATTGATTTACATACCGACATGACATTAAATGCGTTGATTTTGACATATTAAAACTTGACATATAATCTTATTTTGCTTTCCGAATAATTTGTGATTACAAGAAGCTATTTGACATGGTAATATGATTATTGTTAGCATTTAAGCGGTTTGGTAACAAACTAGCAAGCTTAGAATGTATTTCTGAATAAATAACGTGGAAATAAATCGATTTTATCAGATTTTGTTTGTATTCAATGACGGTTCACAAGTACTGAACAAACCAAACGACTATAAAATTAAACTGATCACGAAATTGATTGTATGTTGAGATTATGGAAGTATATTTTAGGTTATCAGAGATCTATAAATTCCAAAGTAGAGGAATTCAGCTCAGGTCATTTACACTAACAAAAAGCGTCATCTAAATAAATCCCTAAATAAAACCGCGCTATTGGATTATCAACTTTCACTACTAAGCCGAGTGTTGAAATTCCAGCAGTGCTTTTAATTATATGTTTTGCATAATAAGACACTATTATAACATAGAATTAATTAATATTTACGGGTTTACTTTAGTCGCTAAACTAGCCCAACGAAATCTAGACTAAAAACATTCTTCAATGTTTGAAAATAAACATAGGTACTTATCTAAGTTCAGCATATTTTGGACTTGGTAAACAACCCAAAATGTCAAGTTTATCGTTAGCTCACCTTTAAAGGTGTAAAATGGCATCTAAGTCCTTAGATTATAAGCACTAACTTGAAACAAGAAAAGTTGAAGACAGTCCTCGGCACGAATTTCTCACGGTCTAGTGTTACCTACCGTGCCAACCTAATTCGGCTCTTATTACAAAATATTTTGGGTGTGTTTACAAAAACATGTTTGTAATAAAAGCCATTAAAAATATATTAGATATAAGAAGAATAAATATCTACGTTAGGTTTTAGAAATATATAAAAGAAATACCTACACCAATCTACAGGCATGTACTTCATTTCACAGAAATAAAATGCGAAAAACGTGGATATCAGGTAAGTATTCAATTACCTAATGGTTGCCGTGCGCAACACACCTCTTGACGCGTTGCGACGCGAACGGTCGGAATCGTGAGCGTAGTCCAGGAGATCGACTACTTTATTAGCTGTTAATATAAGTCATCATATTATTATTCGAAGGGGACTTTTTTGTAATGGTGGTAAATTTTATGGTACCTACTCGTAAGTGTTGTGTTTTGGAAAAACTAAGACATCAAATAAGTAAAAGAGTCGATAAAAGAATAACTAGTTTTACGAGTACGACTTTGCCAGTCAAAAGCCCAAAATTCTAACAACTACATAGATTCACCAAGAGATAGATAGAGTAAACATTATTTTATTGTACACCAAAGTTGAAACACAACTGTTTTACAATACATATTGCTAATTATATGGTTACAATGGCGAATTACTTGTATTCAGCTGGTATGGTAGTTAATCTTTTCATGCCAAGTAAGTATGTGTTTTGGGTTCGAACTCGAGGCCTATGTCTTGACAGTCCAATGGTCACACCACTAGACTATCACTGCTCACATAAAAACCTTGTAATCATATAAAAACATCTAGAAAGATGCATAATTATCTTTATATAAGAGAACATCAAATAGTTCGTTGCGTCATTCATCAATCAATATTATTTCGATAAATTTAAAATGACTAAATAAATAATGTCATAAGAGTATTTATTATACAACTGGTGAATTTTGGCCAACCTGTATTTTTTTTTTATTTGTGCGTTAATCTTTTGTCATTTTAGTGATGAGGTGATTTAGCCAACATGTTTCTTGTGCTATCACTCATTCATACGAATAAATTATAACTTATCTTTACTTATCACAAGATGTAACCAAGGCATCTTCTAAATTGAAATACAAACTCTGAATTTGCAAATAAAGTCCTTTTTACTTATGATTTAAAAATATTAACGCTTAAAAAAAAAACATAAACTGTTGTCTGTCTCTCTGCCTATAACGCTGCCACACCTTAACTTGTTTTCATGAAATAGACTGTTTACGTAGCCTGAGTAAAGTCTGAGCTAAAACATAGATTTTAACAACGTTTAGACACGGAATGAGCCCCGCCTATGAATATAGTACTTTGTTGACTAACGCTAGATGGCAAACGAAGCGAGCTAGCTCAAAAACTACGAGCAAGGGGTGTTTTTGCAATGGCGACACCTTTGAGTTGGGACATGTTTTACCGGTTATGTGATGATTTTCTTTTTGAAGTTTTAAAAAGATTCATTTTTGTGTCGCTTGCTAATTTGATGGAAAAAGTCATAGAGTTGAATGAGAGTTGTTTGCATGTTTACGTTACACATTCAGCGTTGATTTTCTAATTTTAGAATTATATGTTTTTCTATACTTTCTGCCTGCAATACGTGGGCAACTTGGCCCAGTTACATTAGAACCCTTTATGAAATTAAATTCTCAGGTTTGTTTACTTTGCTGTTTAGATGTTATTTGAAGAACTCACTTTTTGTGCAGATTGGTTTTTCAAGAGCATAAGTTTTATGTTTTACAGCCAATTATAGCTAAAAGTTTACCCCAATTTACAAGGATATCCTGGGATATAAATATTCTTACGTTATCAAAACTTTTAGCAATCATTACCACCAATAAACCGGGTCAAATTAACCGGTAGGCCCAGATACATAAACTCTCATATTACATGTAGGTTCCTTTAAATATGTTACTTAGTTAAACCATACCCCTATAAAGTAATAGCGCTGTACATTTTAAAATGAAATTAATAATTACCAACACCTTCGTACCTTTCGTTGTAGGCGGCCATTATTTATCAGTTGGGAACATGGAGCAGGAATAAATATATGGAGTACCACGTTTTGGTAAAATGTGATTCTATTCTATAGCATTTTATTTTATTAGCATTATTGCAACAATTGTGCCGATTTCGACTATTCTGCAAATGTCTTATGTTTAATTGTTGTTGATTGATATTGAATTCGGGGGCTTTTATAGGTTAACATTTATGTGACACTGTTTAACGACATTGTATTGAAAAAAAGGTGAGGAGTAAGTTCCAGTTTTTGCCACGCGACAAAATATTCATGTACAGTAAATTATAGTAATGTCACAGGCTAATGTAATTTATCCAAAGCTTTGATCAACTCTATTGAATTATGATGACAAACAGTGCAGTGATAAGATTGAGGATAAGAGTTTCGCACGATCAAAGCTGAAACGGTTTGTTAAATATGCATTTTAATAACTCCCAAAGCCAAAGCTTTTTTCAATTCCATATTCGAACTAAGACTACTAATAATTGATAAACAAATCACAGTTTCAATTCATTTGACAGTTTTACGTTCGTGAGTTGTTGCAAAAAAATGTGAGCACTCCATGTCGTCACACTCCATGGTTCAAAGGTAGGCTGGGCTCGCATAATCATATTTACAGCTAGCCTATGTCGCCTTTGTTTCGTTAATTATTCAGCCTTTTGTCTTTCCCGTAATAACTTTTAACCCCTTTATTATCTTCGCTTTACGGACAAAACAATTTTTCTTCTCGGATTTTCGAGGGAAGAATTGATTGATGTTCAGGAAACGTGGGTAAGAATATTTCCTTAAAATATAATTTTATTGGTATGTTTCTTATATTTTCTTTCAAAGACTTTTTCCTGTTAAAAGGGGAACCAATTAATTAATGTTGGCATTTAGTTCTTTGTTTGTTTTGTAAGTCGAGTTCTTTCAGTGACTTTTATTCATCGCGGTTTACATAACAATATTTTGGGTTTTCCTTTTAGCCCGGTTGACCTTTATGGTGACATAAAAATCTTAGAAACATATTTCTGCATAATCGACCGTCAATTATAAATTATTCGCTACTAGTCTAATTGCAAGTTTTTCCGCAGCTTCAATTATTCTTTTTATGCAAGACTAGCTTTTGCCCGCGGCTTCGCACGCGTTATGGTCGGAAATTATTTCACGGGGATGTTTTATAGTCAATGACACGCACAATGAAGCTTCCCATTAATAAATGAATTTTCGGAACCGAATCAGTAGTTCTGAACATAATCCCGCACACACAAACATTACCTCGTTGTAATAATATTAGTACATATGTACACTTTGACCGTTGAGGTATTGTACTTTTGTATGAAACAGCAGATTTTCGTTTGCAGTATGTCTGGCTAGTGTCATGTAAAAAATTCATGGTAATAGATTGCGAGTGAATGTCTCTTACACCGTGTGTATACAAGGTGTAAACGGACCCTTGACGAAGCCGTCAACCAAGCATTCTATACATCAAACTAAATAACCCTACGCAAAAATTATTGCTTCAAAACGACTTTTATTTTGGGGTGATAAATCACGTTTTACTGTAAAACTCAAAGTGCTGGTTGATGCATTGAATAGTAAATAGGTCATGGAGGTATTTAAATTAAAGTAATAACCTTTATAACTATTTTTTTTTTACTGTGAAAAAGTTGCAAGTTTTACCACGAATATCTCCGTAACTAGAAGGTATGGTCCATAACAAAAAAAAAATCGTAATGACGGTAGAACAAGTGTATTTCGGCTTCGTTAAGGCTCTATTTTCAGTCTTTATAAAATCGAAACAATACAAGAAAAATACTAAATACTGTTTTTGGATTTGAAGTCACACGACCTTTATTAACCGACTTCAAAAAAAGGAGGAGGTTCTCAATTCGGTTGTATGTTTTTTTTTTGTGTTTGTTACCTCATATCTCCGTCGTTTATGAACAGATTTGAAAAATTCTTCTTTTATCTGAATGAATTTACTTCCCGATTGGTCCCATAGAAATTTCATCAAAATAGGTTCAGCAGTTTGGTTTTGAAATCAAAATAACTGGAAAGAAAACTTTTTTGCAAAAAAAACCGACTTCCAAAAAAAACACTAAAAAAAGTGGAAAATAACATTACTTGGATGACATTTTTTCCAGCTATTTTGATTTCAAAACCAAACTGCTGAACCGATTTTGATGAAATTTCTATGGGACCAATCGGGAAGTAGATCCATTCCGATAAAAGAAGAATTTTTCAAATTGGTTCATAAATGACGGAGATATGAGGTAACCTCCTCCTTTTTTTGAAGTCGGTTAAAAATGTCATCCAAGTAAAAGAAATTGTGAAATTGGTACTTGACAAGGATTTGTGTGTGATACGATAACTAAAAAGGGTAAAATAAAAACTTTTTTGCAAAAAAAAACCGAGTTCCAAAAAAAACACTAAAAAAAGTGGAAAATAACATTACTTGGATGACATTTTTTCCAGCTATTTTGATTTCAAAACCAAACTGCTGAACCGATTTTGATGAAATTTCTATGGGACCAATCGGGAAGTAGATCCATTCCGATAAAAGAAGAATTTTTCAAATTGGTTCATAAATGACGGAGATATGAGGTAACCTCCTCCTTTTTTTGAAGTCGGTTAAAAATGTCATCTAAGTAAAAGTAATTGTGAAATTGATACTTGACAAGGATTTTTGTGTGATACGATAACTAAAAAGGGTAAAATAAAAACTTTTTTGCGAAAAAAAAACCGACTTCCAAAAAAAACACTAAAAAAGTGGAAAATAACTTTACTTTCAGAAGTCTGTGACTATTGTTTGTTTCATTGACTTTTTTTTTATAAAAATGTATGACTGTTCGACTGCCAATCAAGTTTATGTGCACACCTGCCTTTTCTATAAGTGCCTTAAGTGTTTTTGCAATAACAATATTATGTTTTGCATATACCTGCTTACATATTAATATTTGTAACCTTACCACTCGATATTTATTTAAGTTTTGTACACACTATATAGAATTTTATTCTTCTATAAGTTTTGAAGTCTATAATTATGTATTTTCTTTAACTTGCACAAGTAACTTCAGTGGGCTTCCAGGCTTGCGATGGGGTTAGTTTTTCATTTAAAAGTAAGCCAGTGATTTAAATTGCGCGGTGCAAAAAAAAAAGAAATCTAAAGTTTTTAAACAATGGCATCAAATAGGCATGTCAGAAAGGCAATCGCTCCATATAACAAACTGGTATTCAGCTGCATCCGTTTAGACTGGAAGCTTATGCCAACTCTGCCTCTGCTCTGCTCCAAGCGTTAGGATTTCATGAACGCCAAGCTCCGAATTACATTTATACACAACTAGCTTATGCCCGCGACCTCGCCCGCGTGGAGTTCGGTTATTGTCCCACGGGATCGTACTACCGGGATAAAAAGTAGCCTATGTGTTAATCCAGGATATGAACTATCTGTATGCCAAGTTTCATCCAAATTTTTGCGTGAGAGTAACAAACATCCATACATCGATACATACAAACTTTCGCGTTTATAATGTTAAGTAAGGATAACATTAAAACACGTTTAGAAACGAAGGTCGGACAGTCACTTTGAGTAAAATAAGAACAATCATTCTTTTGCATTTGCGAAATATCAGTTTTGTATTTACTAACTAGTGCACCGATACGATGCAGTTTTAAACAATTTCTTTTTTAAATTTGTTAAATGTTTGTGTTGTGTAGCGCGATTATTATTAAAATCGCACATGTGTACCTTCTTTTAAACTCATATTTGAACAAAGTATGTTTATTATGACAGTAAGGCATTTCTTTTAAGTTCGCAATCAATTCATCGCGTTTCACTCGCTGTTCGTGCATCCTTCAAGTCTGGTTCTTGCTGTGGAGAATATTTGTGGAAAATGTTTTGGTATGAAATTTTTATTGTTTATTTTTCCGTAGCCACTTTAACCATACATATTTCTAAGGGGCATACTATAATAAGCCCATCGATGGTACTTATATAGACAAAGGGAGTGGGCCTTAGTGCGCACGTGGACTCTGTGTGGGTTCGGTAGAGGTCACGTGTTTGTATTTTTGGTTTTAGGATTTATGCCTATATTTTCCTTTACTGGCATAACACGAGGCACCTTTAAAATTCATTATTTATTCGCCTCGTTTTATGCCTCCCTGGCCTAGTGGTAGCAAGCGCGACTGCTGAACATGAGTTCCTGGGTTCGAGTCCCGGGTCGGGCAGTGATATTGGGTTTTTCCATCAGAAATTTTTAGCAGCCGTGGTGTCCAGACTCCGCCTTTTGCGACCCGATTTGTGCCTGGTGGATGGCAATGGGCTCGCGCCCTATTTATTACATGGGACTTAAACATAACTGTCGAAATGTGGGTGTGCTATTAGGTTCACCTTTGCCTAACCCTTCAGGGAGAACAGGCGTGATGTCATGTAATTTATTCGTAAATGTTATAATATTTTTTTTACCTTTAAATACCTATGTACCTATTTTTATTGGCCATTAATCCGTCTTTTGCATCACGATGCATTAATATGCATCAGAATGGCGCGCACTGGATCTGCGTCACGGTTTTTTCTTGATTTCAATAAAAAGGTAACACATTCAAAAAGGTCCTTTTATTATTATGCATTAACCACTTATAATCATGAAAGAATCGTTTTATAGTTGAGTGTCTCTCATTTGCCCAATATCTCTCTTGCAGTCAAGAATATGATGTGATCGACGACATTTAACAAGCTGTGCCTTGTCCGGCTATAGTTGTTTTAAAATGTAATATGTCTGTTTGTGTTCTTTAGTCTAAACAACGCATCATGTCTGATGCCCACGACGGGAGCAGGTCCCCAGATGTTCGCAGCCACGCTGCAGTACTTTGCAGCAGCGCAGTGCCTTCTCAACCATGGGACCGTACCGGAATCTAATGTTCTAAGTATGTATTGTTTCTGAGTAAACCACACCAATTCTGCTACCTGAAACCTGCTACTAAAACCCCGTACCTACATCGAAAATAAAGTTTTGCAATGCTATTTAAAAAAAAATCACTATCGCTACATAGTATAAAACAAAGTCACTTCCCTCCCTATGTATGCTTAGATCTTTAAAACTACGCAACGGATTTTGATACGGTGTTTTAATAAGTAGAGTGATTCAAGACTTGACTTTTACTTTGTTTTTTTTTTTTTTTTTTAAACGTTGCCCCACACTAGGAATTTCTCCTGTATCGTGGGTGCGTTTACAAACATTTAAACTCACATACACAAACAACCAGACCCGGAACAACTATCTGTAGGCCATACAAATATTTGTTCCGTGCGGGGATCGAACCCGCGACACGCAGCGCAGCAGTCAATCGCTCAGCCACTGCGCCAACCGTGCTGTCAAAACGTGTTGCCGTGTTGTTGTCTTATGAAGTCTTAATCCTGTTTGACAACACTTATTAACGACATATTCATTGCTAAGAACTGCATCTGCACTTTTATATTACTTTGTAAATTAGCAATTAACTTGATAAATAGATACGTGAATAATAATCACACTTAAAGATTTTATACAAACAAACACTTATTTTTCAGATTTCCAAAGTTTCGACTTCATAATAATCGGCGGTGGAACAGCAGGGAGTGTGGTCGCCAAACGACTTAGTGAAGTTAAAGGGTGGAAAATATTGCTCATAGAGGCTGGAGGTGACTCGCCTGTTGAATCTTATGTAAGTACCTCAGAGGACACAGTTCGTAGGACATAGGCTTTCATAAAAATGTTGGCGTTCATTTTCAAGTATCATAATACATTAAATAACCTTGTATTGGTTTTGCTGTTTCATCAGTTATGTTGAAGTCTCTGATTTTATTTTAAGAAAGTGCTGCTAAAAAGTATTTTATATAAATCAAATTCAATTTAATCTTGCTGTTATACTGATTTGAGATCAAAGTAAAAGTATTATGATGTAATTTTTGAACACTTGTATCCTACCTCCTATATTTTCAGACGCCAGGCCTAGACAACACTATGTCTGACAGTGAATTCAACTGGAAATATGTATCAACGAACAATGGAGTCATAGATCAGGCGATTGTTAACGGCTCCATAAAGCTGTCGAGAGGCAAAATGTTCGGCGGCAGCAGCAGTCTCAATGAAATGCACTATATTCGGGGACACGACAACGATTTCCAAAAATGGTTCGATGCTGGCAACGTAGACTGGACCTTAAATGACGTACACCGCTGCTTTAAGAAAGCTGAAAACCTACAAAACAAGAAATTATTAAAAGATCCCGTTATCAACAAGTTCTATGGCAAAGAAGGACCAATAGTCATTAACAGATTTAACAGCACTATTAGGGACATTACTAACGGAGTCCTAAAGGCGTGGCATGAAATTGGAATCAAGTATGTCCCTGACTTGAACGTCGCTGGTCTTATGGGTTCTGGTATAGTAACTGCTACAGCTGCCGATGGAGTGAGACAAAGTACTAAGACTGGATATTTAGAGCCAATCAAGAATAAATGGAACATGAACATACTTAAAAACGCATTCGTGAGAAAGATATTGATAACGCACGATTCAAAACTAGCTTTTGGTGTTGAAGTAGAATATGATGGTAGAATTTTGACGTTTTACTCAACACATGAAGTAATTTTGAGCGCCGGAGCGGTGAATAGCCCACAACTTCTAATGTTATCAGGCATTGGTCCTGAAGAACATCTTCGTTCGAAGAGTATTACATGTTTAGTTGATTCTCCAATGGTAGGACAAAACTTACAAGACCACATCTTTGTCCCAATAACTGTATATGGTGATCAACCAGAAAAAAAAACAGAGAAGGAATACCATCGTGATGTCGTGAACTATATCCTAGACCGTACGGGAAGCTTAGCCGAAAGCAGTATGTTCACAGACATAACAGCATTTTATTCCAGCCAGAATGATCCTCATCCAGAATTTCAACTGTATCTCTCAATAATACCGAAAAACACATTTGACTTAAAACACTACCTGAAGTCACAGTATAGATACAAAGACTCAATTGTAGACTCCATCGCACAGTTAAACTCAAACCATTCACTATATTTCTTCGGCATTTGCCTTTTGCACCCATATTCAACTGGCAATGTCTCCTTAAACACAAACAACCCTGATGATGCTCCTCTTATATTCACAAAATACTTCAATGACCCAAGAGATTTGGAAGTAACAATTCAAGGCATCAAGATGGTATCGAAAGTAGCTAAAACCACATTTTTCAAGAGTATAGAAGGATTTTTGGGAAGAATGAACTGGCCTGCTTGTGATCATTTTGATCTTGATAGTGACAAATATTGGGAATGTGTTAGCACTAATATGGTTACATCAATGAGTCACCTGGTTGGCACTTCCAAGATGGGCCCGGATCCGAAGACATCAGTTGTCGATAGCAGATTGAAGGTCCATGGAGTGACGCACCTAAGAGTAGTCGATGCAAGCGTAATGCCTGATATAACTAGCGGAAATATAAATGCACCAAGCATCATGATAGCTGAGAGAGCGGCTGAGTTCATAAAAGAAGAATTCAACAACTTTTGAAACTATTGTAAGAAGTAGCCTTTTTCGAGCAAAAGGATATTTTGTAGCGGTGATTTGGAAGACTTAGTTTTTATTTATAAGATGCTACATTGGATTTTAAGTTCTAACGTGCAGCGTCCAGTGTGTCCATGAACAGAATTATTTTAAGATTCCCCGCCCCCCCTTGTTTTCCTTTCATTTATGATACGTTAAATGCAAGATTCACCTTTATAAATATATTGTGATCGTCATCTGCCTAGCCTTTTCCCAACTATGTTGGGGTCGGCGTCCAGTCTAACCGGATGCAGCTGGATACCAGAATTTTACATGGAGCGACTGCTTATCTGACCTCGACAACCCAGTTCGTACTGGGTAATACGATACCCCTTGGTAAGACTGGTTGCAAAATATAATAATATATTGTGATAAACGGGGCTAACTATAAAATTATAATAACACGGTAGGTATGTACTTAAGAAGAGGAAAACATTTTGATACAAAAATAAATGTTGTAAAGATTGTGTGTAAAGTTTTTTCGTGGAATTCCTGTAACATTGTTTGTTACGATAATGAAATGCCTACAATAAATAATTTGGAACTTCCACCTTCAGCAAAAGGCTAAAAATTACTTTTGTTCAGTTCTATTATTGTTTGGATTTTAATTTTTCCTAACAAAAGCAAGTGAAGTAGGTACTAATGCTTTGTTCGAGGAACCCTTATAATAACGTTTTATTTTGAGAATTATGAAGAAACTCGAAACAGAAATTTTAGAACTGTTCCGTAACAAACGTGGAAATGTTTTTGCAACTTCTTGTTTTGGCCCAATTAATTTATTGGTAATAAATCTTTTCATTAGTAAATAATTAGTTGTAAGTAGTCAATAATTTTAAAGTGAACTTATTTAGTGTACTCATTTTCAAATCTGAAGTTAGCTGTAGGTACAAGCTGTCTTATAATATTGATTTTGTAAATACGTACAATTATTAATACGAATATCATTAAAAGTACAATTAAATAATATAATTATTTCCTTTGAATATGATTTTGGCCCTATTTTTACACATTACAGGGACCTTCAGTTAAAATTATAAAATATAAAGGGATTGTCTATTCAGCTGTCACTGAACCCTATGAAACCATAATCGCTAATCTCACTAGAAATTACACTGTTGTTGTTGTTGTTGTTTTGTGCTAGTTTATTCATTGACCAACTAAAGTATAACTTAAAGTCACGTACACACTATGCGATTACGGTCCGGCAGTTTATGTCTCTCGATATTATTTTGGACAACCGCTTTCGCATTAAAAAGCCAATTTGAGAGCACCAAAGCTTTCAGATTTTTATTATTGGGTGACTATGTTTGCAATCTAAGCTGGAGCTCCTGGCTCAATAATAACTGCCGCTCGGATCAATCTTCAGGTTAAGCCGCGCTTGCCTAGGTTGATCTGTTGTTGAGTGACCACCCATTACATACCGAGTTTCCTCCGTCCCTCGGAAAACACACTAGGCCGCTGGTCCCCTTTGTAGATCTTTGACAGTCGTTACAGGTAGTCAGTAGCCCGAAAGTCTGACAACCAGTCTTACCAAGGGGTATCGTAGGCTAAGGCTAGGCAAATGATATGTTTGCAATATAAATTGCAAGTTGTATTTGGTAGCCTCAAAAATCGTTTTTGCTGTCATATAAATTGGGGAAATTGTATTTGCGAACTTTGTTTGAGAGATATACCCACCGTCATCCCAACCTGTAATATCATCTGCTACAAGAGCAAAAATTCGTCTTTCTTGACCTTCTATTATAAAGGGTGTAAAAATACTCTTATCAAAGTGAAGGGGCACTCGCTTTGCTAGTCATTGAGACATTTTTTATTCTAGACCTGGGAACCTTCTAGTTACGGAGATATTGAAGATCAAAGTTCCACCTTTTAAATACGCTTTTTTTAATTGCAAGTTTTAAATGTTTTTAATTACATTCTTCTTCTTCTTCTTTACTTTCTTCTTTATCGTGTGGTTAGTGCCTAACCTGGTGTCAGAGTTTTATGCCGCGCATGGACCTCTGACTTGGCTTTACATGTTGTCGAGAAATATTTCAAGAAGAAAGTCAAGAAGAAGAATTACATTTGACTTATTATTTTTTAATTTAAATACATCCATGGCCCCTGTACTATTCAATGCATCCATCAGCACAATGTTTTGAGTGCGTTACACTGAGCGCTATCGTAAACCGTGATTTTTCTCACCAAAAAACAAGTCGTTTCCCAGCAACAGTGACAGTGGATGTGCAGACTGCTTTGTTGACAGCTTCGTGAAAGATCCGTTTACACCCTGTATTGATCCCATACAACAAGACGTCAAAATAACAGTCAAGCGTAAAGTATATTATTTCCATTCGACCTGCCAAGCAGGAATATTTACCTGCCGTCCAAAGCTCTAAGGAAAATCATGCATGTTTTTTCCGCTTTGACATCGATCATCGCACAAGGGGTAAAAGACAAATGATCTGAAAAATTTTCAAGTTTGCTCAGTTCCTTTTCTTGTGCTATTTTTTCGTTTCCCCATTTTTTCCCTTTTCCCCCTATTTTTATTTGCTTCCCCTATTTGGTTTATTATGGTAATGATGAGTAATGTCGTTCTATTATTTTTATGAATGACTTTATTGTTGTCTGAGCGTTTTTACGTGAAAAAGGGTTATGGATTTGTTATTGGGTTGAATCGGTTATTAAAGTTAGCTTACCGGTTATTTTATAAATTCTTTACATCGATCTAAACTGTCTTCATAAGGTAGGCACTTGTTGAATTTACGCTTCGCAAAAAAAATGCGAAATCAAATTACTACTTTAAGCAAACATATAAATAAAGGCGTGGATAAGACGCATATTTTCCCCTTATAGAATGATATTGCAAGATAATGTTTTTTTTTTCGAACAGAAAATTCAAAGGCATGTTACATCCACACAAAACCGCACTGAGCTCGCGTGTTGCGAGCGGACTAGCGTGGTGGATTACAGCCTGCTTCCTGTCACATAGACAAAAACATGGTCCTACAGTCTAGAATTTAAATTATTACTTTAATACCTTCTAACTGTTTCAACAGTTTCATTATGCTAAACATAATTCACGCGGCGCTCGACTGAATTCACCGAGACAGACCTGAGTCAATATCGCAGCAAACGTGGCGGGAATACAAAACAGGAGAGATCTTAGACGTCTTGATAAAGTACACCAATAAATAAATTGGTCGTTGACACTTCACCGCCTTTCATTTATATTTGTTATTGATGCTTTGTTTTTAATGAAGATCAGCTAAAGAATTCCAGGTTATACTACATTTTTCACATTAATAAAATAAAAATCACTTTTTTCAGACATACAAGTCCATAGACAAAACACGGTTGTGAGTAGAAAAAAAAATTGGGTGTTTCATACCTAATTATGAAATTTTCGCCCTCGTAAACAAACCTTAGAATTTTGTTGATCTATTCTTCAACAGAAACCAAACTACAGCAAAGATTTATCGCACCTACATGACGTAGTTTACCTGTTGCTTTGATTTAACTTACAATATTAATTGGAATTGGGAAAACTCACAAGTCACCAATGTAGGTATACCATAGGTATGTACAACTATGCCTAACCCTTCGGGGATTACTGGCGTGATATTATGTGAGAACGTTCACACAACGCGTACAGTGACTTTACTCAAAAACGTGTGTTGCGCTAACAACACAACCCGGGAACTATTTGCTTACTTCAGCCGCATTGTAAAATTAACAAAAAAGAACAGCCCACCCCAGCTTTAAATAACTAAGGTATACGTAGTATGGCCACCTGGGCAACAAGCTATGTGTATTCTAACCGCGATACTAACAACGAGTCCTCCATTCTTAAGAGATCGAGGAATACCGAAGATTAATCCAGATTAGATAGACGAGGTCACACGAACGTTGTTCCGGACTTAAGTTGAACAGTATTGAAAGTTGTGTGCCGAGCCTTTTTGGGGAACACGTGACTGTTCATAAATTGTTTTGGTTACGTTGTGTGGTTCTGAAACAAACACTCTCGAGAGTCGTGAATAGTGCCTTATAGTTTGTTAAGAGAAATATTGCTTGAATCAGCTTCTTCTTTATGTTGCTTTAATAATTACACAGCAAAATATTTTTAATCCCTGATACTTTTAGTGATATTTTCTTCTTCTTTCTTTATTGTGTGGTTGATGCCTAACCTGGTGTCAGAGTTTTGATGCCGCCACGATGTTTTCCTTTACCGAAGCAAGTTATAATTATACAATACGCACATGAATCAAAAATCAGAGTGCGTGCCTCGGGTTCGAACTTGAGACCATGACTGTGTATAACCCAGTAGTCCGACTTGTCGCACTGCTTATAATTATTTGAGCTAAGTGTTTAACTTATCAAATGAGTATTTGACTGTTACCATGCCAAGTAGTTGGCACAGTGTTTTCCCACATAGTTTTTCTACTGATTAAAGGTTTTTTTTTCCTTTTTAATCTTGCAATCGGTTGTAAACCTTTAGCAGATTTTTTATTCTTTCAGTGAAAAATCTGCCTCTCAAAATGAATTACTTGGCTTTATTCTATAGTAAATCCCATATGTGGTGGCGTTTGAGCCTTTTCATAGTTATCGGATCATTTAGGGCTATGTCTAAGGTCTTAGTCGGTGTTCTACTTCTGCTTATCTGGTTCCGATTTGTAGATTCTCGTGTAATTCCGAGGTATTCATAAACCAAGTAGCATTCGATATAATTCTGAGGACGTTGTTTTGAAATCGCTGAAGAATTTCCACATTTCAGTTTCTCGCAGAACCCCACAGCTCAATTACGTGTGTCCAAACAGGTTTTAATACTGCTTTGTAGATGAGCACTTTGCACACACAGCATGCAGCGGTCTGAATAAGGTTTGTGATGCCAGTAGCAGCTTCATCAATGTCGTCGTTTGTTTTTAAGTTTATTTTAAGGTTCACCTTTGACTCGTCTGAATACAACCCAATCAGTATTCTTGTTGTAGAGATTCTCTTTGAACGGTCTTTCTATTATTGATGTGCTTAAATAGTGGCAATCAGGGGGTATAATCACAACTGCTATCCAGGCAACTTTGGCGCTTACGTAAACACCAAGAAGTCCAATAGATCAGGTTTTATTGGAGTCTGTTGGCCAGTACGAGGGTTCACCCGTACTCAGGACGTGTAATTTTTTTTTGTCAAGGCTTTCTTTCAGTTCTCTACCTCTGGGTAAAGTCAGTCGGGAGCCCCAGTAGACATTATTTGTCTCCGCCACATATGAATCTTTGTCCAAGATTTCTGAAGAAATCTGTGAAACTATCTTCCTTTACGATGTGCTTAGGAGGACAATATATAGTGGATACTGTTAGTGAGCTCTGTTTATCTTGAATCATCACCGTAGTAGCCTGTATTTGGTCAGTTTTGGATGAATTCAATTCATGCTTGATGTACTTCTTTATTATGACTGTTGTCCCTGCATGTGCAGTTCCATCAGAATGAAATGTGGAGTAAACTTTGTAGTTTTTTAAAGTACATAAATGGTTGGATGTTATATGTGCTTCACAAACTAGAAGCACATCAATGTCATGGTGAATAAGGAGTATCTCTACATCTTGTTTATGTTTGATCAGTCCATTTATGTTCCAGGTGACGTGTGACTCTGAGTGTGGCCATTTGTCGGACAAGTTTATTGATAATTGTTGTGAGGAAATTCATCATTGTCGACATCTGGTCTATTAGTTTATCTAGTTTTACCGCCTGTTGTTTGAATAGTGTTTCTAAATTAGGTTCGTTTTTAGTAGCTTCTGCATATGTCAGACCATTTTTGTCATTACCATAGTGTTTAGGATGTGTATTCTCGACTTGAGGCCTAATTTGTTCGATTGCAGCATTTGTAGGTGCGGTTTTGGGTTCTTCAGGGATTATGGCATGGATCTTCCTATACACCGTGCAGCCTTTGTAATTTGCAGGATGTGAGCCTTCACATAATGCGCACTTTGCCGGAGTATTTCTTTCTTTTTTTTGGGCACCCAGATTTTTTGTGTGCTTGTGCGTATTACACACAGCGATAGGGCATCATACAGTAGTTTTTCGTGCCCATATTGTTGACATCGTTGGGGTATGGAGGTTTTTTCTTTTAGGTTCTTCTATTGAAACTGTTTGATGGTAAATCGACTTTATTATTTTTAACTGCGCTATTATTTGAACTTCCTCTATTATAGCACTATGTGAAGTTAAATTGTGCAGATTCTTTATCACAAATCGGTAACATCGTTGGTCCTTGCTGTTGAATGTGGGGCCGATGAGGCCTTTTTCACGGACTAGGGTCTTAATTTTCTTGTAAGCTTCAGTGTCAAAACGATTTATTCGTATCTGGTTTCTGTTGACGATTTTGAAAATGAATTCTCCCTTATCTGCAACAGTGGTTAGGAGTTCGGTTCGCTTGTTGACATCTTCAACGCCGTACAGGATGATTGGTGGAGGCTTGCTGGGACATTTTTGTTTAGATGCTTAGTGAGAGCATCTTGCGCTTGTGGCTTCTGTTAGAAGGAACTCTTTGCCATTCAGGTGGATGGGATGAGCTTGAAGCGCTAGTCGATGGTTGGTCCTGCATTTCTTTGCTTGGTGTGCTGCCTAAGGAATTGCATCTAGGTCGAGATATAAACAAGCTCGGATGTAAAGCTTGCTGCCAGTAACATTCACTGCCATAGAAGCCTGGTCGCCTACTTCCATGGAGTCATCTCATGTCATGGGTGTCATGGAGTCTTCGGTAACCAATTTCTCACCCAACGGCCCGGGTACCGGGGGGGCAGGGTGTTAGCCGGATCGCATGACAAATACTCACACTCAATATTAGACATTTTCATAACATACCTTCCCAGGGCAGTATGGCCACTCATTTAGAAGGTATTGAGTTCTTCTTGGCCAGTGGGGACCATTAAACGGGTTACTTAACCGCCGCCCATTGCTCGGCGTTGTTGCTCGTTTTGCACCAACCGGTGGATACGTTTAGGGGGGGCCTAGGAAAAGGTGGTAAAACCTAAGGACGCGAGCAAGTTCATCCCCCTAATTAAAGGTGAATACCATTCTACTGTGTGTTTTACAATCAACACACGTTTTACAGTATTATTGAATAATCCAATCCAATACTTCGAAAATATAATACCAAAACTGGCGCCAGAGGTCACTGACATAATATCGGTCCAAAACTTCCGAGATTTGCGGTGTCCCGCAAGGGTGGCCCAAATTCATGTGATAGCCACCGTGTATCGCTTACGTTGGTTGTAGTCTCGAATGACCTCGGTAGTGTTGCCATAACATTGACCCTTGTGTGGCCATAAAGTTTACGTTGTTACGTTTTGATATTTACTAACTATTTTACAATATGGAGTTGGTCGTGTCGGATTGCCGTTCTATCGGAAATAAAGAAACGGAGAGTTAACCTGTGTTTGCTCACTTGTGTAATATTTACTGCATTGATGGCTAGTCAGATTGCCACGGTTGAAAATGGTGAGTATGACGACTACTTTGTACAGTACATACTTATTTATTTTTGCGCTGTTGAGCCAAATGGTCAGTTTTAGTCACAAAACATAAATAATATGCACTTCGAAAAATATTAATGATTAGTGAAAATATTTCTGATTTTCTGTACTTCTTAAGATGACATTTCGTAACCTAAAAAACACAAGACTTCTAAAACCTCATTATTCATCATAATAATATAGGCAAATATCTGTTACAAAAAACAGTCTGTAACTTGTACAGTAGAATCATATTTAATATGATATTCGCGTGAGTGGATGTAAGCTTCAGAGATTTGCGGCGAACCACAAGGGTTACCCAACCACGTATCGCTTACGTTGCGTGTGGTCGCGACTGACCGCGTCCGTGGTCTAAACTTTATTCAGCATATTCTGAGGGTCATGTTTTGTTGTAAATTACTTCGTTTGGAAGTTTCTCGAGTAGGGTGGTGTGTCCTAACTGACTTGGTATCGACTGGGGTTGAGGGACGTGCTTATTTATGTCTTAGAAAGAGTCATCTAGGTCCTGGATTTCCTCTTTTATTCCTACTACCTGCCATGTAGACCTATACTTACTTACCATGTACCATTACTTATCCATGGTGTTGGCCGAGCAACGAAGAATATACTATCTTCTATTTTTCCGCCAACTCTCAACTCTATAACCCATAGTTCCATTTAACCTACGGCTGTGTGCATATTGTTTTCAGCTTTCACAGAGGCAGCTGCAAACACATCTCGTTAATGATAAAGCTAGTAGTTAACCTACTAGAACAACACCACAAAACACACACTACTCTATTAAATCCTAATTTATTATGTTTACCTGTTGCCAAAATAAAGCTACGTCAACAACTAGCCTCGCAATAGATAATAGCCGCTGTACCAAATCTGCGGGCCACATTGCAGAACAAACGAACCAAAAATTAACTTTTGCGCCAAACAAACGTTTGTCATTCAATGTTTGCAGGGATTAGGCAACGTTCGCGCGATTCCCTATTGTTAAAATATTTACTGCTAACCAACCCGTTTACTTAGGACCAGTAGTTCCTGACTCAGCTATGGGTCCCGAAACATCGCCGTACATAATCTTCGGTGCTGTAATCATGTGAAAATAGCCGAAGGTACCGTGGAATTTGGGTCAGAGCTCTTGCGGGACCGATTAGAGCGGATTTACAACCAAACCGAAATGTTTTTGCATTATTTATATGTAATTCTCTGGATATTTTGTTTCGTGTCGGTAATTTGGAGATAAATTGGTTTGTAGCTTGTTTGTAGCTTCAGGTCGCTTTTGCTGCAAAATAAAAAGATTTCGTTTGTTGGTAAGTTAGTGTTTGGACAACCAAAAGTGATTTTTAATAGTTGATTAGCAATCATGTCCGTTTAGAAATTAATGTATTCGTGTAAATTACTTTACAGGCAATATTGACGAACGACCTGAACCACCCTATCATAACTATAAAGGTAGTTCGTAGGTACAGGAAAGAGGAAATACTTTCATGAATGCGCTGAAAGCAAATGTGAAGGAAAATTTTATTGCCTGGTCGTCCATTTTACTAACTGAGTGCAGTGGCTTACTTTTTCCAAGATTAAACTAGGTTTAACTGCACTTTGAACTGCTGTTAGGCTTCTGAATTGGTCCATAATTCTTAGTGTACATAATCCTGAAAGTTATTTAGATGATCTTGTGTGCCCTGTAGGAAATAGCCGGAATAAATTGTCTTTTTGAGTTAATTTGATAATGTATATTTGAAGCGGCCCAACAGATAGGTCGATTATTACTTAAACTGCCCTTGCCTTTTTTATCCCTTAAATGAGTATATAGCAATACATAATGTTATAATATTTTGTTTAAATTATTAAAACCAAATAAACTGCAGATTTTTTTTAATTTTAAGAGTTACTAATATTTCAAATCCATTCTTCCACAATCTTATACATATAATCAGTTCAGACCCTCGTTCTCCAATCATGATGGTTGGTGCATTATTGATGCCACTGGTAGTGTTGGGCATAACGCTAGCGTCAATTACTCGTAGATTGGTCTCTCTCCACTCACTCACTCCATGGACTTTCAAGTTTCGATAGGCAGTAGGTAAATATGCTTTGTTTCTACTTTGTCTTGTACCATCTGCAGCTGTGGCTGTTATGAATCCAGAGCCCATGGAATTAGCTACGTTTAAATCAGGAACCTTTTTAAAGCTCGATTACTTTTTGATATAAAGTGTTTTAGGTTTGGTTACTCGTAAATTTGGTTTACAACAAGTGGACCGTTTTGAACATAGTGTGCACTAATCGTAGAATCGTTCATCATTTCTTGATTTTTAAAATTTTCTGCTTTCCTAAAACATCTTCTTACGTCGGCTACACTCCATTCTGGATTGCCAGCATCATACCAGTTCTGGAAGTCTTCGTTATTCTCTTGCACGTAAAGCATAATGTATTCTACTGCTGCCGCCAAAAACATTTCCTCTCAGCCAACTTGCAGAGCCATTCATTAAGCCTTGTTCTATAACTCCATCATTAACTGTTAAATATTGCCAGTCGTTTTTAGTGTTGTATAAAGATCCTACCAATCCGGGAATCTGAAATTGTTAAAGAACTTTTATTCATGAATGCTTCATGCGAGAAAATATCGTGAAACTTTTCGAAACTTTTGCGAAGAAATTTCAAAATTATTAAACAGAGAACAAGATCACGTTTAGAAAGATGAGACACTTAATAATGAGGCTCTCCTTAGATGTCTAGATATAAATTATTTGGAACTTACATCAGACTCCACAGGCGGGTCCCCTGCGTCTATTAGCAGCACGTTCCAATTTTCAACTTCAGTCAGCCGGTTAGCAACCACGCTTCCTGCTGATCCCGCACCAATTATTATGAAGTAGAATACCGCAAAATCTGAAAATGATTAATGAAGTCCATTCATTTATTTAATCACAAGTAATGCAATTTGTCATGTGCATATTGTATATTATAATTATCACTTGCTTTGGTGAAGGAAAACATCGTGAGGAAACCAGCATGCCTGAGAGTTATTTCTCGACGGCATGTAAAGCCAAGTCAGAGGCCCATGGGGGGCATAAAAACTCTGATACGAGGGTTAGGTAATAACCACACGATAAAGAAGAATCACAAGTATTTTGTTACCTGGTTCATAAACACATAGGTGTCAAATAAATGAAAGTCTGTGTTAACTAACGACCTCGACTATTGAATTTAATTATTTTTTTTGCTTCTTAAACCGGCAGCAAGTTCGTCATGCTCTCTTAGATGTCATTACTCGCCAGTAATGACATCTGAGGTAACCCGACCCCCGATGCTACCGCCGTAGCGTCGGGGGTCGGGTTATCTCCTTCCCTCAAATATAGCGAAGGGGGTGGTGGCTGGTCTTTGCGTTATGCTCGTGAACGGGTGCTGCTTGTGGTGACTGGTCGTCTTGTTGACCAGGTTTTTGTTACTGTTATTAGTAATTCTTTTTATTTAAGTTTCTTTCTGTTTCTTGCACTATGGTCCTAGTTTATCATTTGTGACTTCAAGTTACTGCTATATGTATAACTCAACATTGCACGCGTAAGAGGCACGCCCTTTATACCTGGTGGCTTTATTTATGCTTGAGTATATATATGTTAATGTTTTATATTATTATTGGTGAGTGCTAGCTCAATAGCTAATAATATCAGCCTAATTTGAATAAATGACTTTTGATTTTGATTTTGAGTCGATGTCTATTCCAACAGATTTGTACCGACCCATATGTTTGGGACATAACTGTATCTTCTAAAAACAGTGCATGATCTGGTATACATACTTGGCACATCGGCTTCAGTGTGTCATGGCTTATGGGACACTGCGACGCTGCAAAGAACTGCACCGCTGCTGCGAAGGCCTGGGCAGATGCCCCTGTTGATGGAATCAGGCATGAAAAGGTGGCTTTACTAGAAAATATTGGAAAAAATAAGTAGAAATCAATCATTCATCTTTGCAGCAGTTCACTGGTCAAAGGCCTGTAAAGCAATCAAATGTGTTTATAAAACGTAGTTTTTCTTATTTTTTTATAATATCTGTGGAGGCTTGTTATTAGCTACTTAATTATATATTTTTGTTATCTATTATTCTGTTATTAGTCTGTAAGCCTTCTTAAAAATAATAAAATATAAAATCTGGTCAAAGGCCTGTAAAGCAATCAAATGTGTTTATAAAACGTAATTTTTCTTATTTTTTTATAATATCTGTGGAGGCTTGTTATTAGCAACTTAATTATATATTTTTGTTATCTATTATTCTGTTATTAGTCTGTAAGCCTTCTTAAAAAGAATAAAATATAAAATAAAACCCTCACGACTTTGATTTTAGTTCTTTGAGAAGAGGATCTATATTCAGATTTTGGAGGAGGAAAACTGTCCCTGAAATCAGGTCTATTGTATCAGATCAACTAAAAAGAACTTACCACAACATTGCCCAAAGAACACTACTACGTAGAGACTGAACAATATTTGGCCAGTACCTATTCATGAATAGTTTTATTTAATCATTTTATTTGCACAATCGGTATTAAACAATCGACCACTGTTAAGAAAACGTGATACCCAGCGTCATTTTATACCCGAACGCAGGCATTTCATAGAAAGGTTTGAACTTTATGTTGTACAGGTTCACGGAATTTCGAAACTACAATTTTTATCTGAAAATCGCATTAGCTTACGATTACCTCATTTACTTGCATACAAAGAGTGTGGTAGCTGTCTGTTTTACTTTACTTTGAATTGTCTTTACACATGACTGAACGTATCAGTTTTACACAAGGCATTTCACTAATAATTGTATTTTAAGCTGTTATTTCATAAGAATCGTTGTTTTGCGGGTTCTCTCCGTTTTCTGAGATGCATGGCTCGATGCACTCCTGATAAATCATTTGAAGTACTCAGCGCAGAAAAAATCCAAAATAATCATGATCGAATAAGGAGTTAAAAAATTAACAAAAAAAAGGTACTAAAAATCGTAAAAGAACGTATTAAAATATTTTTATTTCTAATAGGAAGACCAAAAAATAACAAGAAATTGACACGTCCTTCTAAATCAATGAAGCTCCTAACAAATGTTCTACTTAATATACTTTTAAACAATCTTCTTTGACTAGTTCGGATCCCCTTTCTCCAATCATGATGGATGGACCATTTGTGTTACCACTGATAGTTCCGGGCATAACACTAGAGTCAATCACTCGTAAGTTCTTCACTCCGTGGACTCGCAATCTGCTGTCCACTACCGACATACTGATTTCACTTCCCATCTTGCAAGTGCTTACAGGATGAAATATTGTAGTGACTAAATTAACAGCAATACATTTCCAGTAGTCTATGCTATCTAATTCTAAACCATCACATGCAGGTATATTCATTCTTCCCAAAAAAGCATTAATAGATTTGAAATATTTGGTGTTTAGAATTTTTGTAGCCATTTTGATTCCTGTTGCAGCAGTTTCTAAATCTTTTGGATCTTCAAAATAGTTTGGATAGACGAGAGGAGCATCTTTAGGATTGTTAGAACTCAAAGATATATTTCCTTTTGAAAAGGGATGTAAGAGATTAAAATGGAAAAAGAATATGCCATGGTGTTTGTTCAGTTCAACTATGGAATCCATGATGCTCTCATTATATCGGAATGCTGCCATAAAACTTTGTTTAAGTGTCGTCGTATTTTTCGGAATTATCGACATATGGTTTTGGCAATTGGCATAAGTAGGATTTTTCTCTGTGGAATATAATGCTATTGCATCTGATAATAGATTACTAAATGACAAAGAGCCTTGACGGTCAGCAAGATAGTTTATAACGCTAAGATATGTGTCAACCTCTCTTGGTTGCTCCGGTACATCAGCAAACGTAAATATTGGTACGAAACTATGATCTTGGAGGTTTTGCCCTACCATTGGCGAATCTAGAACACAAGGAATACCATGTTCTTCAAGATGTTTTTCAGGACCAACACCAGACAACATCAGAAGTTGTGGAGAACTTATTGGACCTGCACTTAAAATAACTTCACGAGACGCATACAATATTTTCTTCACACCATCTTTTTCAACTTCTACTCCATACGCTGTTAAATACTCGTCTATCAAAACTTTTGTTACTAAAGTACTTTTCAACATTTTCAGATTCGGTCTGCTTGCTATTGGCATTAAATATGCTCTGTCTGTACTTTGTCTTATGCCGTCAGCTGCTGTTGCAGTAATATATCCGGAAGTCATGACATTATCTGTGTTTAAATCTAGAACCTTTCTAAAACCAATTTCATCCCACGAGTCTATTACTTTGTCTAAATAGCTTTTGAATGTGTTGTTGAATTTATTAATAAATAACAGTCCATCGTGGCCGTAATTTTCACTTATTGTAGAATTTTTCAACATTTCCATGTTTTGAAGACTTTCAGCTTTTTTGAAACATCTCCGAACCTCTTCAACACTCCATTCCTCATTGCCTGCATCGTACCAGTTCTGGTAGTCCTGATCATTTCCTTTAACGTAGATCATATCATTAATGCTACTGCTGCCCCCAAACATTTTACCTCTGTGCCATCCCACGGACCCATTTATAAGGCCTTGGTCAGTTTTCCTGTTGTTCACTGTTAAATATTGCCAGTCATAAGCAGTGTTTATCAAAGCGCCTTCGGTACCGGGAATCTGAAAAAAAATATTAGTTTACATTTTGAAACTGATTTTCTTGAGTTTTATACCAAATATTTTAACTCTATCATAATAAAAAAAAAACTTACATCAGCTTCTAGTGGTGCATCAGGACCAGCTTCTATGAGCAATACGTTCCAATCTTCAACTTCGCTAAGCCGGTTAGCAACAACACTTCCTGATGAACCCGCTCCAACCACTATGAAGTCAAATGTTTCGCAATCTGGTACAAAAATGGAAATAATTAAAAATGCATTTGCAAACTTGATAACAGTGTGTCAGAAGACACAGCTATCAATGTTATCGGAATCCGCTGAATCCTTGTGACGATGATGGAGTGGTCAGTATTGGACGTTTATCGGTTGAATGATGAAAAGAATGATTTGATGAACTTTATAGATTTTACATTTGACTCTCGTAAATCATTAAAGAAGTAACTAAAAGTATTAAAGTGGTAAATATTAGGTACGTAGTTATTTTGAATTACCGAGTACATCAGCTTCCGGCAGTAAAGGTCGTGTAAGAAGACACTGAGCTGCTGCAAAGTACTGCAAAGCTGCGGCGAAGGTCTGAGGGACTGCACCCAAAGTGGGAGACAAGCATGCTTCTGCGCTGAAATTAAAACAAAACAACCTTCTTTAACTAATTATTTTAATCATTCTTTTAGAATTTTATTTATGTACAAGCCGTGCGCCTGATCGGATTCGTAAAGTAAAACATGTTTTTACAAAATCATATTTATAAGCATCATAAATCTTATTTATTTCTGCAAATTGGTTTTACAAAACACTTTTACACGTCACATCATGTTATGTTTTAAAGCTAGATAGGGCCGATGTTTCGTATCTCATTACTCTGAAAAGAAACAGCCGAAACAAACTCAGAGGTCACTGTCTCTTTTAAAGTCCAGACATTGGTCAAACCATATGAGGACCATGCAGATTAGTGCATCAACTCGCTTAGTAAGAATTTTCCTCAAATATCAAGATTTTACGAAACCTTGAACTCATAAATGACCAAATAAAACCGCACTTTCCGCTTTGAACTTAGTGTTGAAAATCCAACATTATACTACTAGAAATACTACTACTACTACTTAATAGGCATTTATTTAAGTTAGTGAAAGGGCGATAGGTGCATAGCTTTAGGTCAAACTTATAATTATTGTTTTAAATCGATTCAATATGATTTAATTAAACCTAAAATAAATTAATTACTGAAACTCACCTCGACGTCATTGCTAGCAGATGGCAACTGTTTAATGATGTGGAAAACTTTCGGCAATTATATACCTACTCCAACTGCTACTTAAACTCGTTGGCAGGAGTCATTCTCTTCAAAATATAGAGCAAGATTCTCATCTTAACTTAATAACTGATAATGATTCTTGACAGTGGGCAAAATAGTTTATTACAGATAAATATTATCAGCTTCGTCACTTCAGTCAACGTAGAAACCTCGTTAGCATAGTACCGAAATATTGACAAGAAACTATAATTGTTCTTTTTTTCTATGGGTATTCATCAGATATCTGCCTGGATGGAGGAGATCCGGGCAGGTCGGAGGGTTGCGCTTCTACTGAGTGAACCCCAACATACCCAACCCAACTTCCTGCTACCATCATTATGACTCGGTAGGCCGGGAGATACTAAGTAAAACAAGGTCTCTTATGCTTTCACATACCCAAGGGACAGACGAAACTAGTTTAATTTATGGTTTCGGATAATATTAACAAACTTATCAAGACATTGTCGAAACCAGAAAACAGTGTCTGAGGAATAAATTCAGTCAGTAATGTTTAATTATGAATAACTAAAATTAATTCTTATTTGCACAATAGTTATTAACAGATCGAACTGTCAACAAACGTGATAATTAGTTACTTTATTCAGAAAAGAATGTTTGGCAGGTGTTTTCGGAACAATAAGTAAAATTTTATTTTTTACAACCTCGCTCTAGAATCGTTTACGCGTGTAAAGAGTAATTTGCATTTAATTAAAAAGGTATAAAAGTAATGCATATACGAGTATAACGGCTAAAGATGGGTGTACAAATGGATACAGATAGGTTAGAACCGTGACCAACCACGTGCGAACCGAGGTGGTCGCAGTACTAAGCGAGTACTATATTCAAGTTGTTCAGGCGTATTTACAAGACGCCATGAAAATTCTTAATTTTTTGCCTCTGAGTTCTAGCTACTCCTTAGTTTAGCCGGCTAATCTAAAGTTTCTTATCACTCAATTTTTTGCTTCGTTCTTTTATATTGACTTGGTTAAACGTTATTGAAGTCGTGTAAGTTTTACAAATGAAGATACAAAAAAATTGCTTTAATTTTTTAATAATGATTTTAAACAAGCAAGACCGTGTAGTAGATAAAACACATAATTATGTTTATTTTACACTTGATTATAATCTTCTATTATAAGTTCCGATCCTCTTTCTCCAATCATGAATCATGATGCATGGCGCGTTAATATTACCACTAATTGTTGTTGCCTAATTTTTTGCCCTAAAAAATATAATAGTCAGAGTGTGGTTCCACCACAGGTGTGGGTGACAGCTACAATTTATTACATACTTACTAGATCTGTAGCATCAGGCAGGAGAAGTTATAACTTTAAAAAAATCCCGTCCTTCTAGGGGGGGGGGGCAGCAGCTCCCCTTGCCCCCCTGGCGACGCTCATAGGGAGCGCCTTAATTTAATTAATTTGTTCGTCGATAGAACGATGGCCACTAAAACATATGAAGTGAATTTTCTTTGGAAAAAGTTTCCATAGTAATTTAAGTTGAGGCTTAAATAACGTGCTATTGTGGCGTTTATTATGGAAAATAAAATACTTGGCCATTGTAGTCTTGTTAGTACGGAACTTAAATTAAAAATACCTAAAGAACAAACACCGAGTGGCTCATTATTCGTAACGAACAAAGAAATGTAAACAGCAAAAACAATTCGCAGTTGTACAAATTGAACACAAAGAATTAATAATATTATAAGTACCACATTACAAGCCTTCTGGGAGTCATATGTGCAAAATACATGTTTTCAACTTTCGTCTCCAACTCAAAAAATATTTTAAAGCTATAACTAAAGCGACTGAAATGGTACTTACAGGAATAACTCAACATTTGAGACAAACATTCCGTAATCGATCAAGTGCATTCTATTGTAATGGCGTTAAATGAAAAAAAAAATGTGCTGCACCGACTTCCTTAATTTCGCACAAGCCTTTGATAACGTTTGGCATGGTAGCCATGTGCACATAACACTTCAAATAATTTTACAATTCGCTGTTCTCTTGCAAACTCAAATTGTAGCCAACGAAGCGCTCCAGATTCCTACTACAAAAAGTTGTTTACTCCAAAATAGGGCCAGCTAAAGCATGAGTACTTCTGGGTATTGTTTTAGGTTCGGTCCTATATGCATATCTATTAAACACCTGCAATAAGCCCGACAACTGTTGCATCACTTCTTTAATTGGAAACAAAGTTACTATCGCAATTAGATTTTCAGTATACCATAATCATTTTTAATTTCTTCCTCACTATTAATGTACACCCTAAGGGTATGTTGTTGAAATTCTTTTTTATATTGTCACCACTTTTATTTTTACCCACCTACAACAACAATACATTATTGTGCTATTCTATTCTAAATGATAGATTTAGTATGGCTGATATAAGAAAAATAAATAGCTCTAATTTCCTAAACTGCTTCACCTATTATATTATTTTTATATTTTTTTTTATTCCCAAACATTTCCTGACATTCATAAAGAGACATGTATTTTAATTTGCAATTATTATGTTTTACTAACATGAAAGGTCTAAACAGCATTTAATGAAGTCTTTAATGTAAGTAACGACTTAGCGTAATTTTTTGAGGTGGTTGCAGCGGTATCTAACTTACTTAGTTCATATTTACGAACGATTAGTATTTTTACTTTTACGAGTTACCTCTGCCGTTTAGTTTAGTATTAGTAATAGTTCATGATTATATATATATATTATAGGTTTATTATTATTTTTATATCTTTTAACAATTTAATAAATATAATGTTCATAAGAGAAAAAACGATTGACTTAAAAAAAAATGAGATAACGGATTTTAGCTTAGCGGGGCAGTGTGGCATTTAAAAAAATGTATTGGCATTGGTTCATCTAGTACATTTTGTTTTCATCTTCATTAGCAGCAATGAGCGTTGGACGACTACGCCTAATATTTTTTGAGTTACAACGTTGGATTATTTATTTGCATGACAGCAAGTCGTCAGGTGGAGGAATAAAACAAAAATATGTATGAGCAGCGAGTTACACAGTCAGCCAGCTTCGAATGGGTATTCCTGACTAACAGCATGCAGCGATAGTACATTCCTGGTCAGCACCCTCATGGTCATCAAGCGACCTGCACAGCACACAGCACTTTCAACCGGTTGAGAGCTTGAAATTATCTTCTTATCGACGCCAGCAGTCAGCCACATCGTGGGTCTGTACCACGCCTGACATATTGGAGCAGACGTAGCGCCGACCCCGACTCACTGGGTTTTGCACCACCGCCGCAGACAGTTCTGACTCACCGTAAACAATGCGACAACGAGAAAACAGCAACATAATACAAAAAGTACTACAGCGCCATCTATGCCACCAATGGAGAACCAACATCAAATCTAAATCAATTCAAATACATCAGCATCGATTTTAAATCTTTCAAAAACCAACCTAAATGGCGATATTAAAGTTCTCCGCAACTTAATGACCATATAGAGGAACCCAGCTAGCAAATACCAGTATTTTACATGGAGCGATTACCTATCTGACCTCCAAACCCAGTTATTTTTTATTTAGTGAGGGGAAACGTGTACAAGATGATCCTTTGAGGTAAGATGATCCTAATCGATTGCTGCAAAACTCTAAACGCTATCTAAGTGTTTTTCTTGGTAATTTCTAGCTCCCAATACTCCCGCACCTCTGACAATTCGTATTTACGGTGTGAGTGAAGAGTAAACTTTTGTGGTAAAAACCTAAATATGTAACTTCGATCTAAGATAAGGTTGATTTTGAGCTTAGCTAGCCGTTGTTATAGGTACTCAATGACTGCTGTATGAGTGGACAAGTTATATGCGAGTTCCGGGTCGGGCAAAATGCTTTTGCGGTTTTCCATCAGGATTTTTTCAGTAGCAGCCACGGAGTCTGGATTCGTGCTGGGTTGATGATAATAAGCTCGCCACCTATTACATGGAACTTAAACAAAACTGGTGAAATGCTAATCCTACGGGGACGACAGGCGTAATGTTCTTTTTATTACCCTTGTATGTCCCACTGCTGGGCAAAGGCGTGATGATATGTTACATATAGAAAAAGATTAAAAAGATTAATCGGCCTGGCCAGTCGGCAAACGGCAGCCATACTTAACACCAGTGAGGAAGAGGAGAAATATCAAAAACAATATAACTATTGCGCAAAGTATATTTAATTCTCATACGTATACAATTTGAATTTTTGTAACAAGTATTTATTAAAAAAGACAATGTATGTGTGTTAACAACGGGAATCAAAAATATCGCAAAACATTATTTTGATGAAGCATCTTCTTTGACTAGCTCAGATCCTCTTTCTCCAATCATGATGGATGCACCATTTGTGTTGCCGCTGATCTGACCGGGCATAACACTAGAGTCAATCACACGTAGGTTCTGCACTCCGTGGACTCGCAGCCGGCTATCAACCACAGACATATCGATGTCTCTTCCCATCTGACAAGTGCCTATAGGGTGGTATACTGTAGATACTAAATTAGTAGAAATGCACTTCCAGTAGGGTGTGCTATCTAATTCGAAACCATCACATGCAGGCACGTTCATTCTTGGCAGGAAAGCATTAATTGATTTGAAGTACTCGGTGTTGAGAATTCTTGTGGTCATTTTGATTCCTCTTGCAGTATTTTCTAAATCGCTTGGATCTTCGAAATAGTTGTAGTGTATGAGAGGTGCATCGTTAGGATTGTTAGACCTCAAAGATATGTTTCCTTTTGATTGATGGTGTAGGAAATGAAAATGAAAAGCGAATAGTCCATGATCTTTGTTCAGTTCAACAATAGGATCTATAATGCTGTCGTTATGCCGGAATATTTTTACGAAATTTTCCTTCAGAACCGTTGTATTTTTCGGAATTACTGTAATATGATTTTGACAATTGGCATAAGTAGGGTTACTCTCAGTGGAATATAATGCCACACAGTCTGATATGAAATCACTGTACGATAAGGAGCCTTGACGTTTGGCAAGATAGTTCATATAATCGAGATATGAGTCAGTTTCGTCAGATTGCTCATCCGGCACATCAGCCATTATAAATATTGTTAAACAACTATGATCGTTAAGGTTTTGTCCTACCATTGGCGAATCTACTTTGCATGGAATGCCATGTTCTTCAAGGTGTTTTGCGGGACCAACGCCAGATAACATCAGAAGTTGTGGAGAACTTATTGGACCTGCACTTACAACAACTTCCCGAGACGCTAAAAATTTCATTTTCACGCCATCTTTTTCAGCTTCAACTCCATAAGCTGTTGCATTCTCGTCCATCAAAACCTTTGTTACTACAGTCCTTTTCAATATTTTCAAATTCGGTCTGCCTGCTACTGGCATTAAATATGCTCTGTCTGTACTTTGCCTTATGCCGTCAGCTGCTGTTGCAGTAATATATCCGGAAGTCATGACATTCTCCGTGTTTAAATCTAGAACCTTTCTAAAACCAATTTCATCATACGAGTTAATTACCTTCTCTAAATAACTTTTGAATGTATTGTTGAATTTATTTATAACTAAAGGTCCATCATGGCCGTAATGTTCGCTTATTGTGGCATTTTTCAACATTTCTATGTTTTGAAGACTTTCAGCTTTTTTGTAACATCTCCATACATCATCAACACTCCATTCTTCATTACCTGCGTCGTACCAAGTCTGATAATCTTGGGCATTTCCTTTAACGTAGATCATAGCATTAATGCCACTACTGCCGCCGCACATCTTGCCTCTGATCCAGTTTACGGACCCGTTAATGAGACCTTGACTAGTTATTCCGTTGTTTACTGCTGCATATTTCCAGTCATAATCTGTATGTATTAAAGCGGTTTCTCTTCCAGGAATCTGAAAGAAGCAATAAAACAATTGAGTTATTATTCTCTACATAATAAAAATATTGAATGCACTAACCGACAACTCACAGGCTAAACCGATGACTCTAGAAGCACGAAATGTAGCCTTTATAACGAAAGCAAGCCTTTGAAAATGCGTGTCCTTAAGGGGTTAAATAAGAGATAATAGTCCGAATGGAAATGTTTCAAAACGGGAAATCCAAGAAACTCACAGCTAGTTGTGTAGTCACTATTCTACTTCATTTGATACACTAATAAACTGACGAAATGGAATAGACAAAACTTACATCAGCCTCTACTGGTGCATCGGGGCCAGCTTCTATGAGCAACACGTTCCAATCTTCAACTTCGCTAAGCCGGTTAGCAACAACACTTCCTGATGAACCCGCTCCAACCACTATGAAGTCAAAACTGTCATTGTCTGAAACAAAAAAGGAAATTATAGCTCCTTGATACAACATCGCTCCTGTTTGCTATGAAGGATAAGGCAAGGGTGTGTTTATAGTACCACCACATTTCGTCAATGGTGAATAATGGTATTTCAAGCGCGCTATAACGGAATAATCAAACACTTATGGAACCCGATGTCGGGATTGGACCATTCATGGAAATAGTCTGGTTATGGAGACATTGATAGTCAATGTTTCAAATATTATGTCTTAACATGAACTACGACCTCGTATCTAACACCGCTCCTTCTCACAGATTGGAGGTCTAAGTTACGTAGATTATGGATTTACGTTTGATTGATGATGGGTTGATGCTAGGTAAAATTACTGAAAAAGGACTGTAGACATTTTCACTTACCGTTTACATCAGCTTGCGGCAGTAAAGGGCGTGAGAGGAGACACTGTGCCGCCGCGAAGTACTGCACAGCCGCTGCGAAGCTCTGGGCAGTACCGAAAGTTGAAGTTAAGCATGCTTCTACGCTGAAATTATGAACAAAACAACCTTGTTTAATTGTGATTGACAGTAACCATCATCTACGGTGATGACGTATATGCTAATGTCGTTTAGGTACTGGGGGGCTCGTGGCCGAATAGTCACAGCCACATGGGTCGATCTTTAAGGAACGCTTGCTGAGGTCGGCCCGTGAATTGGTGACCATATATGTATACCATATCATTTTACCGAGTTCCGTCCAAACCATGCCTCGGAAAGCACGTTAAGCTGTTGGTCCTGGTTCTCATACATAGATCTCTTTGACAGCCTTTACGAGTACCCAAAAGCCGGAAAATCAAACTACATTAGTAGTTTGATTTTACGGCTTTTGACAACACAGTACCTACTGCTACGGGTAATACGATACTGGTAGCAGTAACAGTGTTGTAAAGGACAGAAAGGCAGTTGCGAAATAAGTATTAGGGTAATATTCGCTGCATCTGGTTGGACTGGAAGCTGATCGTAACATAGTTGGGAAAAGGCTAGGCAGATACTGTTTCATTTGAGTACTTCGCTACTCTTGCGCCGGGAGCTGCAAACACTTGCCGTACCTCGACCATAAGCGTAAGAACGTGTGTCCAGCTTGGAGTTAAATTTCGATGAATCTTTTGGATGCAAATAATGTCACAATAAATGTTGCAAAAGACATCGGAAATTAGACGTATATCTTTAATTGATTGGCAGATCAATAGGTATTTTATCTAATTTTAGAACATCCATCTTCGGTGATCGGCCTAGGTTTTTTAGCTAAGTTGGGGTTGGCTTCCAGTCTATCCGGATACACCAGGATATCGGTATTTTACATGAGGCTACTGCCTATCTGACCACCACAACCTAGCAACTGGGTATTACGCTACCCCTTGATTAAACTGGTGGTCAAACTTTCAAGCTTTCTAAACATTTGCAGCTTGCTGACGACTGTCAAATATCTGCACATGACAGCCGGGACCAACGGCTTAACGTGCTTTCCAAGCTCGGTGTGTAATGATGGTCACCCATCCACGGACCGTCCTCGGTGAGCACTGCTTACCCTCGAAGATCGACCTCGTGTGGCTTTCTAATTTAGACATGAGTCCATCCATCCAGTTAGCCCAGCCTTTTATCTTCGACATTCTTGCATTAATAAAATAATACCTCACGCAAAACAAGTTTTATACCTAGAATAGAATAGAATATACTTTAATGTACACGAAAATTTAAACACAACCGGTGGGTTACCAAACATTAACAGATCATGGAAACCCCCAGTTTTACAAGATTGGAACAACAAGATTGGACAAATTTGGTTACAATGGCGCTCGTACCTAGGAACAATTTATTGAGGAAACAAAACGATGATTAATCAAAAGACATGAAAAAGCTGAAAACTCACCTCGAAGACATTGTTTACCGCCCAATTAAATAAGTATTTTATTTTCTCCGGTTATATATAGGAACTCGAAATACCTATTTAATTTCATATGCATGATACTATTTAGTTTAATTTGCATTATGCCATTTCGTTTTTTTTTTTAAACTGCGGTTGTCGATATTAACGATAAATTATGTCGTATAATTTTTTTTAATTTTCGGTGGTAAAATTGCACGAAAAATTGTTCAGATAAAACTCACTAATGCATCCCTTGTATTATGTAATGTATTTACACGCAGAATGCGATCAGATAACCTTGACCTGAGATATTTAATTTGCCCGAAAAGCTAATTTCATACATACTTACATAGATTCGCGCGTTTTTCTCTTGAGGGTAGTCAGAAACTACAAAACGCCACCTGCGATTTTTGCATACTCCAAGATGGATTTAAAGCAGGCTGAAAATCGTTGTAAGGACACGAAATGTTTTGAAAGTCATTTCCACTCGGTTAGGCCCTCTAGTCATCAGACCAGATATACAATGTAGAATACAAAAAACACGAACGCGAACGTTCGGTGTGACTGCGATCCAAAAGCACAAATCACACGCAACAAATCGGATCAAATGATCGGATCGCATTCGGTTTGTAGAACCTCTTAAACTGAAAACGATGATAGCTAAATACGTTTTTTGTAAAACCTTCTTGTACTTGGCTTTAGTGATCCTTCTTCCTACAGTTTTATTTCACCATCATCAGTATTTCAGTCGAAAAACGTTTACTGCTGGACTCAGGTCAGCTTCCCAAAGCGTCATCAAAGCGGCTGGTCTTGTGCTTTTGGTATCTAGCGGATTTAGTAATAATTAATACACCAGCTCATAGGTCCACGTTGCGGAATGCTGCGCATTCAAGTACGCGGTCGCTATTTCAAAAAACTCCCCCATAGAGTCGAAGTGTTTTGAAATATTGACGGTCAATTTTATTGAAGTAGTTGTATTTATAATCAAAAAACATTGTTGCAACATTTTTAGTTGTGGTATTCCACAAAAAAATCAAGCAACTAGAAATTGTTCTGAGATTATCAACATATGCAAACTAGAAACTTACTCGACTACTAATTTTACTACTTAAGTTACTCTTTTAAAATGATTTGGTTTTACAACATTATTATGTCACAGCATTAGCACTTAAGTATGGCGGGCAGCGTAGGCCCGACAATAAGTCTAATAAGATAAAAAGTTAACGAAAGTTTACAAGGATCTAGGAATCTACAAGGCCTACAATGTTCACACATTCACAAACAATGGGTAAAAAACAATCTATTCAAAGGTAAAATTAAGGTAAAATTCCGTACGCAACATACGCACTTTGGACGTGGAGTTGCGGACACCAGCCCGTTATACAATACAAGGTAAGAATTTTTCTGTAAAGAGCCCATTCCTCTCACCGAGACGAGGTCTGTGTAGAAGTGCAGTGAAAACATTTTATGCTGAATAAGCTTATATACTAATCGATGCGGTATCTGCAATATTGATGTATATTTTAACAACCCTAAAAAGTATTAAATCAATTCTCTTATTGTGACAACCATTGACATGCGAAACTTAATTAGCCATCTTAATACTTATATTTGCCCGAATATAATAAGTGTAAAAGTGCCTAGTCATTTAATTATTTTCATTTGCAACTTTGAACAATTGTGAATTTAAATGCATTTCGCCATCCGTAGGTACCAAAAAAACGTGACTAATTTCAGATAAAATATGTGTAAATGTTTGTACACATGTGACGAAAAAAGTGATGAAAATAAATGTTGATGGATAGAGAGTTAGAGGAAGACCAAAGAAAAAATGGATGGTTTGTGTGAGGAATGATATGAAGGAAAAAGGAGTAAATGTTAGCGTGACGATTGACAGGGGAGAATGGAAGAAAAAACGAGTTGCCCCGGACTCAAATAACATAGGACAAGGACAGGAAGACGATGATGATGATAAACGTAACGCGTTTGTTTGTTTCATGTCAAACTAAAGAAGTATTTCCAACCAAATCATGTAAATCCAAAAATCAATGACAATGTTCCACCACCTATCCTGGTCGCTGTGCTCCAAACCATAAAGTCCAAAAGACGACGCCGTGGTAGTGGCAAAGTTTTAGGCCACCAAAAGAAATACTGTCTTGCCAGCCACAAAAAGAAGAATGAAACGATACTAGTCAAACTAACCCTGAACCATGGAACACATAAACCATTGTAAAAGTTACAAATTCAGCAGGATACCTTAATAGTCCTCTATTACAGAAACTCCCTGCTAAATTGGGGTTAAGTTAATTATAGTTTAATTGTTATTTGTCGTAGGGTCCCAGCAGCTAAGAATAAAGCACTTTATCACCTGACGTGGGCGTTGTAAAGGGTAGCTACGGAATTGTAAATTGGTAGGATCGATAGTGAATATTATACCATACGTAGTGTGGCCGACCATTACATACCGAATTTCCTCCGTGCCTCGGAAAACACGTTAAGTCGTTGGTCCCGACTGTCAGTTTTAGATATTTGACTGTCGTTATGGGTAGTCAGTGGCCCGAAAGTCTAACAACCAGTCTTTCGAAGGGGTATCGTATTACCCAGTACCAACTGGGTTGTGGAGGTCAGATAGCCAGAAGCTTCATGTTAAATACTGGTAGCTACATTCGTTTAGACTGGAAAATTGTTGAGAAAAGGCTAGGTAGATAATGAGTTTAAACAATTGAATGACGAAGGGGATGTGTGCACTCAACAAGCTTACAGTCTTCACAGTTTCGCTGTTGTGGCTTAGGGGACCAGCTGAATAGAATCGCGGTATACATAGACAGATTGATCTGAGCATACTGCCGAGAAGTAGCATTTGCTCAGTCCAACGTCCAGTTTGAAGAGTGCTGTTGTAATTCCAGGCATTTGATATATTCCAACTTTAAGTTATGGGCGGGCGGCGCACATGCTATTGCTCCGGGGTTGCTTATTATGTACGTAAGTGTTGGCTATGGTCTACTCCCATTAGCGTGGCCACCCACCTGTTTGCCACCTTCAATAAAAATTGTAATAAACTTGTGTAGCTAGCTGGCTGGGATGTACGAAGTTAGTCGTTTAGTTAGTCGATCTGAAGCCACCTGTCCACATCTGTCGACATCTGTGGCCACATCCGTGCATGATCTTGATCATCAACACCGACACAGTATTTGTGTAATCCTCTTGAGGCACACGTGACAATATTGAAAATTTGCACTGTACTGCTTAACTCCTGTTAAATCTGATTTCTGTACTCCGCGTTTTACTTGATCAGTATTCAAAACACAAAACAAAATGTAAGGTCACATTGTAATTAAACTTAAAACATTGGTTCACTCATTGTTCCCGAGTGCCGACCCAAAAGGGGCATTACCCCGCATAACGTTGAGAATCAATTAATGCTTTACCAACAACATAAAAAAGGGTCGGTTTTCTATTGAATTAACAAGCGAATTGTCATTAAACCAATAGTGTGTATGTTATTGGGCGGTACATGTTTGCTTAGGATCGTCCCCGATGTAATGGCGCCGCTTGGTATTCATGAAACCCTGGTCCATTTGATACAATTTATTAATATTGAACGCTGATACTCGTTTCGTTTAAACTGGTTAAGCTTTGTTTGGTTTATGCGTGCTGGAAGATAATGTGGCACGCTTTTTGTTGATGTTAGACGACGTTGCAACTTTTGAGTAAAATTTTAGCGGCGAGCATCACCTTCGGTATTTTAAGGCTATAGTTACAAAAGGCGGAAAATCATTAAAGAAAACTGTTTTCTTTACACATTTTAAACTCGTATAAGGACACAAATTTATAGATTCTAGATATATGCACAATAAACAGCGTGGTTTGCTGCAGAAAGTGGTTAAAGTTAGAAGTTTTGATAAACTTTAAAGCAAGTGGAACTGCAAAAACAGCTTCCGTAAACAAAGTCCGGATGAGGTTCCTGAAACAGCATGGAATACTTACATGATATAGTAATGGCCACAATTTCTCTTCCCCGTTCTGGACCGTTGGTCATGAAACTGAGCGATGCGTTGGTCAAACTGGAGTAATGTAAGTGCATTCATTAATAGATACACCTCTGTCAACTTCGTAGACTTATGTTAAGTAATAATTTTGCTCCCCGACTCACGTTGACAAATGTAAATAATATATATATATATATATATCTATATTTTTTACTAAATAGGCTTGCTTTTAGCCGCAACTCGCCTGATGTGAAGCAATGATGCGGCCTAGGGTAGAGCACTATTATTAATATTTTTGAAAATGTAATACATAGAGTAGTGACAGCCCTGCAGGTATTATCGGGCCTGTCTTGTTGGACTGACTGTGTGTAGTTCGTAGTTCTTTACTAAGTTACCACTGCTTTCGCTAAGGGTAACATCGTCAGGAAAGCAGAATGACATAAAATTAATAAACATATTTCCGGAAATCGAACCTCATGCGCGACTGCTGCTTGAGGCAGGACCTCAAGCAGCAGTCGCGCATGAGGTAGCAGTTGCGCTTACGACCACTCACCAAAGAGGCCGTCAACCCAGGACCTCATGCAGTAAGCAAAAGACAGGACTACAAACACAAGACACAAGATTCATAAAAAAAAAATAAGATTTTAAAATAAAACCAGTAACATCCTATTTTAAGTTAATAAAACGCTATGAACACTTGCTAAGTAAATACGAAATTCCATTTTAGCGTTACATTATATGATTTACTAGCGAGAGATTTTCTTTGATTAAGCCATTTGGAATCTTGTGTGCATATTTTTAAGTTACATATTCGCAAAGCGGAGTAGTTATTAGGTGTTTGTTGGGGTTTGTTTTGGTCATAATTAGTGTTTATTTAATATGAGTGTTAATCACTGAAATTAGAGCAAGTATGTTATTTAACCGTTGGGGTTTACTTGCTAATTAAGTAGCTACACTAATTTTATCTTGGCATAAATTTTAGACATAGAGCTTTAAGAATTACCGTCACAATGTCACGTTTAGACTTATGTACAGCATGGTATCATCATCATTATCTTGCCCTTGTTCTAATATATGTGAGGTTGGCGTAGCAAGCAGATTTATCAGAAATTGATCGGTTTAGTTTGCTCGATCACCTCCCTGATGCACAAGACGCTGTTAACACATTTTACATTAATTTATTTGAAGTCATTCGAAAGCGTGCTCCCCTAAAATCGAACCGATCTTCTAACTTCCCCATCTGGTTCACTCGATTATAAGGCTATTCCGAAACAAAAACAATGCTTGGATCAAATGGAAAGTTTACAATAACATATCCGACTTTGAGCAATTTTCTCTTTACCATCGTAGATTCAATAGGGAATGTTACCAATGCTACTCCAACTACATAAAGTCTGTAGAAGATAATGTTCACAAAAACCTCGAACTTTTCTGGAGCTATGTATCTAGTAAACGTGATAATTCAGGGATTCCATCTAAATAATTATAAGAAAATTGGGAAACACTTACTCCTGTGACCCGTGGGATATTTGTGAACTATTTGCAACGTACTTTTAATCTGTGTATGAACCATCTACACTCGATATTCATAATTGGGTAGTTCCTTCTACTTTCCATAGCGACAGTGTCATTATTGGTAATATTTATAAAACCCATTCAAAATTCATAAAGCGCTTCTGTCGCTGGTCTCCACAAAAGGTCCTGTACCTGACGGCATCCCAAACGTGTTGCTGATCAACTGTGTGATCCTTTGCATTTGCTGTTCAACAAATGTATTAATGACGGTACTTTTTCAGATGTATGGAAACTAGCACATATGACTCCAGTCTTTAAAAAGGTATCCAAGAATGACATGGAAAATTACCACCCGATTTCGATTCTGTCCACCTTCCTCACTGTCCACCTCCTGTCGAAGGTTTTTAAGAAATTTGTTTATAACTAAATATACCCCACTATACACAGGGCCATAATTAAACAACAACACGGTTTTGTCCGACGACGATCCACCAACACAAATTTACTAATTTTTGTTGGTAATATTTTTTAAAATATGGATAATCGTTTATAAACTGACGCTGTATACACGGACTTCCAGAAGGCTTTTGACAAGGTGGTTCACGGATTGCTATTACAAAAAATAACTTTTGATGGTATTCGCGAAAATTTGCTGCGTTGGATCATATCTTACGTAACAAACCGTACTCAAATGGTTGTGATTAACGGTTATCAATCTGAGCTAATTTCAGTCATGTAAGGAGTCCCGCAGGGATCAATTTTGGGTCCTTTATTGTTTACTTTATTTATAAACAACATGACTGCTTGTTTTAATCATTCCAACTTTCTTCTTTATGCTTTATTTAAAAATATACAAAACTATAAAAAATATTGAAGACTGTATATTACTTCAAAGAGACTTAGATCGACATTCTATTTATTGTACTACAAATAAACTCTTACTGAGCTTACCCAAATTTAACGCTATAACTTTTACAAAAAATAAAAAAACAATATTATTACTTATCTGACACAAAACTAAATAGAGTGCATTCACTGCTGAAACTCGGGATGATATTGGACTCAAAACTTCATTTCAACACACATATAGACACTATAATCATCAAAGCGCTCAGAATTTACGGTTTTGTTATGCGCAACTATAGAGATTTTAGTTGCGCATCAACTTATAGATAGCTACTCGTATATATCTTTAGTAAGACGGTTTCTGGATTATGCAACTATCATAATTATGGAACCCTTACTATAAAAAATATGTTGACTCAATCGAAACAGTACAACGAAAGTTCCTGCGTGCCATGCATTGGAGATGTAGTCACAGCCAAGGTTCGGATGATATATTACTGAATAGTTATAACCTACTTTCTCTAGAATCCAGAAGACTGCTTCTTGGAGCAATGTTTCTTCACGGTATTGTCCATAACTAATATGATTGCTCTGAAATATCAAATATCAAATTAGACGAGCGCGCCCATACCATTTACTGTCTACAAATATGCTGGTTCTCGCGCTCCTCTGCGTCAACTTGTAGATTTTGATAACCATTATTTTGTGATCAGCGGATAATGGTGTTGGTTGTGCAATAAATGCTATTATTTTAAGTTTATATATAGTGTTTAACATGTTATTGTACTACTGTTTTTATCCCCAATAAATAAATAAATGTCTTTGCCTTCCATTCTTCTATATGTCTGGGGTTGCCAGACCCATAAATAAGTTGTCCGGGCATTTCAAGTTAATTCAGGACATTTTACGAAAATTCCGGAATTTTCTTTCCTTGAAAGTGCAGTATATATATTTTTATTCTGCGATTTTTTACAACGATATAATAATTAAGGTTTATTTTAAAGCATTGAGTTCATTAAAAATATTAATATTTCTCCTCAGTTAATATTTCCTCAATTTCAGTTATAACGGACGTTTAAGAATGGTCCTGCATTCCGGACATAGAGCTGAAATTCCGGAACCGTCTAGAAGATTCCGGACGCATGACAACCCTATTTATTACTCGTCACCTCCTTTCTAGCCATATCAGTCATTAACCACCTCCTTTGTAGCTCCATCCTTGGTTGAATCTCCACAAGTCGTACTCGGTGCTTTTCTTTCATGTATAAATATAAAATTACATGCACAGAGCCAAAATGTGGATCTTTCGCTTATGTGTCCTAACCTCATATCACAAAGAACGAAAAAGGTAGCGAGTTGGCAACATGTGTTAAGTATTTATACCGATGCGAAGGTCGTTAACCTGTCGGTGCTAGCCTATTAATCGACATTATGTAGGAAATACTGAAAATGAAAAATTTATGTACCGGATATATTCGAATTAATAATCGTCATCAGGTAAATGCAGTTTAATGAATAATGTTTGTGGTTGGATTTTCTGTTTAAAATCATTTACTCAAGCCAAACGTGCAGCCGTGTCCAGATCGCATGCAAGTTTTCACGGCATCTATTTTACCTAGAATAGACAGTTCGACCCAGTCCAACTTCGACAAACAGATAAAAGCTAGAATTCCAGTTGGTTGAGCAGCATTCCTGAGCTAAATTCCTCACTTCTTATCGTGCTAGAGTTTGCGAGTTATGTCTTTTGATGCGGCAATGTACATCCAATGCTGGAATAGGAGGCGAGGAAACTGATTTTTGTACTTAACAGCGAAAGGCAGATTGGTGATTGCAGGGGTTATAAGCAAATAGGAGGAGCGACGATGCATATCTTTTAATATGATTTTAGCGGCCATCAACGTAACCCAAGGATGAACTCATCTATGAATTATGACCACCTTAATATTAAAACTAAACTCATAGAAAGGTATTAAACAAACTAAGCTCATTGAAAAAGTATTTACATACTAGATTCTTGTCATAATAATCAACTTTACATTGTGCACTTTCTTGCGTACTTAATTATAATCCAATTAGATAGAAGCTGAGTAAAATATGGCACTATTGATTGGTACAATAAAACAATATCACCTATCTCCTGCATATTCCTACGAATTAACCAACGCATATCAAACTTCGTCCCCGCAACAAAGCAAATTGGCATAGTCGGGTTGCACCAATCAATGTTCCAAACTCCACCACCTAGTTAACACCTAAACACATACGCCAACTACGACAAGGTAACCGTCTCTTTGTCTTCAGTTTAACTACAGTTAAACAGAATAGACTGGTGTCATGATATTCATAGTTGACCGAGTACGAGTAACTTCCTTTGTGGGGCTTAGCTGCTTTAGGTTAACATTAGTAGTGATAGTTCCGTTTGTGAAACGTTAAACTTTGTTTAAAGAGTAAACGAGCTGCGCCTATTAAAATCCTTTAAACTGAGTTAGTTGGGTTCGGGGTATTTGCATTTAGTCGTAGTTACAATCATTAAAGCACTGTCAAAATAAGCCTAGACAACATTTCGAACTCGTTTTTCGGTAATTATAGAAACAGATCAAAGACAAGAAAACCTGATAAAACCAGAACTGAAAAAAAATTCTAAGTCGAAAAATAGCGCGAACGTAACAAAAACGATAAATAAAAGGAAACATTCCCATTCTCCCAAATTATCGTCACTCGCCAAAACATGGCTAAAGTTCTTTGAATTTCACCTAATTTAATTAACGATTGTTCGAACTAAGTTCGTAAAGAATCATTTGAATTGCAAACGAACTTAATGATTTTCGTTTTGATTCGTTACTTTAGACGAACAACGAGGGAAGTAATTATGGATTAATTATACGGGTATAAATTGTGTGATACTTGTGTTCATTACCTCGCTCACTTCATTAGTGTTGAAGTACTCTTTGCCTGAACCTTAAAGCTCAGTGCGAGATGTGTAAACATTACCTAGCACCAATCTTTGACTAGGCGTTAATAAAAATAATCATTTTATAATCAGGCTACTGAGAAACGTAGAAAAAATGCACAAAATGATCTCATAAAATAATAAATTATTACATATAAAAAAGCTTAAACTATTTGATAACTATACACACGTAAATGTGGACGCGCCAGGGTTGCCCGCGAAATCCAAATTTTCTTAAGTTTTTTGCAATTTTTCCGGTCAGTGTTAGGCTGTATGTTGAACAAAATATGATTTGCGGTAGTAATACGCATGTTTTTACAGAATTATTAAATTCATTAACTCCCACTAAATGACTTTTTCATAAGAAATTCCTGATGGAAAAACCCAATAACACTGCCCGACCCGAGAATCCAACCCAGGTCCTCATGCATTAGTCGCGCTTGTGACCAACGAGGCTTTCGAGACACTCCAACTCATTCTTTACCGTTCCGTCATCTTTTTTGCTGATCGAATACTCCTTGACCGTGAGCACAATTATTAAGTTACGATAACTTAAACTAGTGTCAGCTAATAAACCAAGATCCTAAAAAGGAAATACTGCCCATCTTCGTGATAAATATTTGAAAGGGAAGCCTAATTACGCAGGGGCTTCTTAGTGAATTTTCGCTAATCTAATGAGCTCAGGTCCCAAGCTGCAGGATTAAATTGGGGATGTAGTCACAAGCTCTGGCAAGAACGACCATCTAAATTAATCAAGTGACTTATTCGAGGCCTTAACCGGCGAATTTTGCCTAAAGTTATAATTTAAGGCCCATAATAATGGTATAGTTAATTCGTTTTTCGATAGCATATTATTACAGTTAATAACTTTGTCAAATACCTATTTTATTGCCTTATCTTGAACACTAGGATTAGCTTTAATTTCATGCCAATTTTTTCGACGCTTTTGCAGAATTCGTACAAAAAGTTAATGTAAAATCTAAATCATTTAAGAAGTTGATTTTGAGTTGTTAGTCGATTGCGACAATTCATCACTGTGTTTGACCCTTTCCATAAAATATATTGGTGTTTATACAGTTTTAAATAACTAAATTACCTATCTATAGTTTTCAGTTTCAATAGGTACATTACTTTTTCACAATTTCAAAACCAAAAATTCATACAAATAAACAAATTCCATACACATCTTCATTTTATGGTGGATCCACACAGCACGGCAGCAAGCACCGGCGGCAGTGTCGCCGGCCTAGCCGCCGGCCGGCTTTATGTGTGGCATTCGCAACAAAGCCGGCGGCATTTTGCCGGCGAGGCCGCCAGCGCCGGCTGCGGGGAAAAGTTCGATCACGGCTTTCGATGAGAGTGGTGTCGTTTCGTATTCTTTGATGGGGAATGCGTCATCACCGATGAAATAAAAAGGCACTGGCGTATTTCTTCCTTCCAATGTTTGTAGTTGTGGTAAGTGTGCAGATTCATCTTGTATCATTTGAAATAAACTAATGTTACGTAGAACTCCACCGTGACCTTGACCACCGATTCACGTCTACCGGCGGCACTTACACAGGAACTGCGGCTTTGCTTGTAGTCAAGCCGCCGGCACTGCCGCCGGGCTGTGTGGCTTCACCATTACACATTCATGTTTAAAAAACAAAACTGAACTCGAATTTCAGAATTTCCTCTACCAACTCCTACACTTCGTCGTCTCTTCGATTGCAGACGTTAAAGAGCGTGCGGCGTCAAATTGTCAAAACCGCGGCGCGGCGGCGACGCGTGAGCAAGTAACTGGAGCATTAGAATTAATTTCCTGCTGTCATGGCAGTCGTACGTCGCTTCCAAACTCTCATGGAGTCTACACGTCATTTATATTTTTCGTTGGTAAAAGAATTCGAGTACTAAACGTAGTATTTCGTGATCTAAATACGTGGGGCACACTGAAAGTATCTGGCTCTGGCCACTCAATAATAGAATGAAAAAAAATAAACAATTATGTAATTCCAAAACGGAATTCTTTGGGAACATTTTACTTTTTAATTTGTGAGACTGTCATTGGTTTTTTCATTGTGGCGTTCTTCGAAAATTGTGTGTCGCTATGTGGTTTCAGCGAATGCATTGATGAAAAAATGCATTAATAGGGAATATACCTACTTTGAAAAACAATAAATCTATCGGTAGTCTTATATCTAGTCTGATTTATCAGAATACAGAAACTTTCAGTATGCCCTAAGTATCAAACTACGGCTTCTGTGAATGATAGGTGCTTACTCTTATTTATATAAGTAGAAAGAGGAAAGTAAAACTGGAATCCCGTCACTGAAAACTTAATACGGTTATTAAGTTTTCAGTGACGGGATTCCAGTTTAAGGTAAGGTTTTTTGTGTTCAGTTTAAACTCAAAATAATAAACAGGGTTAATTCGAAAAATCGAACCATTGTCAGCTTCCACTCCAACCGCAGGTGTGCAAGTAATACCAATACTTTACATGGAGCGACTGCTTGTCAAACTTTTTACAACCCAGTTACCCGGTAATACGCCAACTAAGTACATTCAGAAAAACTTGACTCAAAAATCGCCCAAACCGTTCTCAAAACGCGCAACCTTATCATCTACAAAAACTGTACCGTTTGCTAAACCTTCCCAAACACACATATTTCCTTAATTGCGAGCACAATAACAAAACACGGCTTGTTGTCGTTGTTGGCGGCATTTCCTCGCTTATGCACACTTGATTGTTAGCTTAGGACGTATATTACCCGTACACGATAGACGCAATGTTACTTAAACAAACGGTAACTTGAACAAGACTCCACGACTCCACATGAGATATTGTACGGTCCTCTGTACACCGGTTTCGGAATCACAATGCTTCCCTATGCTTATCATTAGTTGGCAGAACTAGGAATTGCTTAACAAGCTAGAATTCAGGCGTGGTTTATGTGTAGGTGTTTAATTATGACCTGTCTGTATCAATTTTGGTGTACAATAAAGTATATTCTATTCTATTCTATGACCCTTCTTTTGATCCTTTGAGGATTAAAGGTCAATATCCTGTGACCGTTTCAGGTTTAGTGCACTAACATTAAGTTCTAACTGTAGGTAACTAGCAGCACTTACTAATTAATTCAACCAGGTGTTTAGAATGAAGTGAACACCTTGCATTTACTTTAAACATGTAGCGACATCTACATGACCACATACGAACTACATTGTTGTATCACTTTACTTTTTGTTGTTTCACTATCTGCGCAATAAACCGAAATCCGGTAACAACCATTGGGTAGTAGCCCACCATCCTCCATAATCAGTCTCTCCTTACTTAAGCGGTGATTGATTGGTTAGTATAGGTTTTAAACCTTCTTTTAGTCGTGTGCCTTTGAAATTACAATTTCACCTGAACAAATATCTGCACCTACAATTACGTCCATGCATAGATCGGCTCCACGACATATAAACCAAATTTCTAAACCACTATTCAGCTTATGCGATTGATCCTGTAAAGGAAGGCGTATTTTCCAAGAACATAACAATTCAATAGCTATTATTATAACCATTATGATTCCCCACAACACCACAGAAACTAACCCTTCTTACTATTAATAATAATCCATACGGGATTACTGATACATCCTCATTTGAATTGAAAATTACCCCCAACTACGGAATATGCGCAACAAAGCGATTACGGGGTACACAAGCATATTATATTGCTGTATTAATCACAGTTTCGAAGACAGTAATCTTGCGGTTTAGGGGAAATCGATAATTGAGTGGGATTTGACATTTAAGTCCCACATTGATTATTTTTATATATACCTGTTGGCTTGGAAGTGGGATTACCATCCGTCCGGATTTGTGAGGACATGCTCGATATTTTAGCGTCAAAAAGTTAAATGTTTCCTGAATTTTATGCAGACTGCTTTGCTTTCTCTCAGGACTTTTCAAAATTTGAAATGTAATCCTACTTGGAAGAGGTCTGTGCCTACCAGCTAACATAGTTACATTCATGGTCTGATGACCAACTTAATAATAAAGGTTACTGTCTATGCTAATATCCCTCTGGAAACGGAACCATAAAAATTACACTCTTCAAACTTAAACTCACCCATCTAAATCCACTTAAATAGGGTAAGAGCACCAATAGCTTGCAGAGATATAAAAAATGCCCACTCATTACCCTTTGGACTGACGTAAGCGTCGAGCTGTCAGATAAAGAGTGCGCTTCGACGCGAACGTCGAGCACACTCCATTTGTTTGGACGCGATCGAGTATCTCTCGTCATCGACGTCAACCTACAATTTGAATCGTTTCTCTGATGTGGAAAAGTATATATATGATGTGTGAAGCTTTAATTGCAATATGAATTTACTTACTACTCGCTGTGCCCCGCAGTTTCACCCGCGTAAGGCTCGATTCCGTGGAAATATCGGGATAAAAAGTAACATATATAGGTAACAGCTATGTACCTATCAAGTGTCATCGCAATCGGTTCATTAGTTTTTGCGTGAAGAAGTAACAAACATATTATACACATACTTACTACCACAAACATTCACACTTCGAGTAGGATTTGATTAATGGAGACACAGTAATAAAATCTTTCACAGCTAATATTTCATACATATTGGATGGAGGAACCAAAAAAACCAGCCAAGTGCGAGTCGGACTCGCACACGCAGTGTTCCGTAGCACCAAAAAATAGAATAACAATATTTTTAACGCTCATTCAGATGTAAATTTACATTCAACAGCAAAACTGAATTTGTTTTTCATAGTATGTTAATGAAAAACAATGTTACTGCTGCAGTTTGGAGAAAAAGTCCCATATCTCAAAAACTGAATTTCAAATCTTGTTCAAACTATTTTTTTTTATATTCTACAAACCTAATTTTTTTAAGAATTTTCCTCCTCTTTAGAAATTAGAGGGGGGAGAGACAATTTTTACGGCTTTGGAAGCAAATATATCATCAACCATTGAGTTGAGAAAAAAGTGTTTTAGGAACCTTGAAATCCTTTTTAAGAGCTGTCGGTAAAACACCCCTCCTATTTTTTTACACGGGACAATCTCAGGTGATATGTTCACTCGACGACCGCTCGGGCGCGAATGAGCCTATTGACGTGACGTTTATATCCTTCTACCCACAATCATGCGTATTATAGGAGAAGGAATTAGATCTGATTGGTCATTCAACAGTGTGTTTCTATTATTATTATTATGTTTTAAAATCTGAAATTGTTCCAACACACATAATCGAAAAACTTTATCACCCCCAACAGAGTCAAATAGGGCTTCGACAATCACGTAGATTGACGTATGGCGCGCGTAGCGCGGGATTATTTAGTTAGTCTTACAAAAAATATGAGAGTCCACCTGAGGGTAGCTGATTCTGTTGAACAATATTCAGATATTTTAATCAAAATAGGACATAGTGATTACCCAGAAGTCCACCCCTACTTTTAATTTGTTTCAATTTTTCTTCGTATGTTCAGTGAGAGTGAGTGAGAGCGCATATAATGTTTGTTACTGAAAAAAAAATGTCATTTATTTCATGTAGGCCGCACGGGCGAAGCCGCGAGCAGAAGCTAGTAAATACTATAATCACGGTACACCCAAGCTACTATGCTCGTATATCCATAAGGGGTCTTCATATTTTCGACACAAGATACAGACAACTTTTATCATTTACATAATATAATGATGAGATAGACACGAGATAGTTTATAGAAAAATATATAAAAACAGAAGATCCAAACAGGAAAGAACAATAAATCTAGTCTGGCTTGCTTAATATAGCATAAAATAATGCGAGAATAAGCATACGAACCCAAGAATAGAATATTTACATACAAATGTTCTGTTAATTGTACGTGTATGAGACTTCATTACACTTGGAAAGTTGCCAATAACATTAAAAGGAAGAGCAGTTCTTTTTAACTTGACCCTGCTTTAAAGTTGACCGGGACATTTCAGTTTAAGTTCAAAGTCAAAAATAAATAACAAATCTTTTGAGATAAAATCGTTATTTGCGTAGAATACTCGAAGAAATCGGTTCATCACTAGAATCTTCGTGGCTGCTTCTAAGAAATTCCAAATAAAAAAAAAAAAAAAAAAAAAAAACAAAAAAAAAAAAAAAAAAAAAAAATTGTTTGTTTAATAAATATTAAATAAATTCCTGATGGAAAAACGCAATAACAATTTTCCCGACCGGGGATCGAACTCAGGACATCATGCTTAGCAGTCGCCATTGCGACCACTAGAACAACGTGGTAGTCCTTTATATGATCATTCGTGCTCTTACCTGGAATCATTGTAAAATCTAGGTGTCATTTGAGTCAACCCAGCTCCATAACATAGATAACACCGTGTGAGCTGTAAATAATCATTTTTAGGGTTCCGTACCTCAAAAGGAAAAAACGGAACCCTTATAAGATCACTTTGTTGTCCGTCCGTCCGTCCGTCTGTCAAGACCGTTTTTCTCAGGAACGCGTGGAGGTATCAAACTGAAATTTCTATATGATACTTAGTTCTACTGTCCCTGGAAGCTGTAGAAAAATCAACCTTCTAAGTCAACGCAATCAAAAGATACAGCCACTTAGGCCGCAAATTTCCGCAAATTTTCGAAACTCGCACGGGAATCAAAACCTACAGGGTACTTCCCGTGAACTTAGAATCTTGAAATTTTGTACGAAGTCACGTCTTATAGTACAGATATAGGAAAAATTACGAAAACCGTAAATTTTTAGTTTCGTCATATAAAAAAAAGTTATATACCCACAGGTTTGTACGGAACCCTCGGTGCGCGAGTCCAACTCGCACTTGACCGGTTTTTTTTTTAATAAACCAAGTGTAAAACTTAAAAGTGTTCACCATATATTCTCTGCTAATACTCTAACGAATATCCAGTCGTTATAGCACGACCACTATTCCTACTTTATACCCTGCTATCTGTACCAGGAAGACATAACTTAGACTTGTAACTTTTAACTTGAGACAATATTTAATATCCAACCTCTTATATGTATATGATGGTAATATTACTATCAAGTTTCTCGGAAGTACTAGATTAGAAAATAAATGTTCTTTTTCTTTTTCCTTGATCGAAGTTTGTTGGATAATTTTCCACGTATTCTGCAGAATGTCATTATACTTTGTGATGAAATAAATTGCAGGTTCTTGTAAGTTATCTAGCGTTTTTTAAACATCTGGGAGACAAGTAACCTTTACAATTTTATCAGTGATAGTCTTTAGAATTTAGAGATCCGAAAAGTAGGTAATATAAGCTGACTTATGATGTGGCAGACCACAATGGTACACATTTATGCCACAGACGAGATCATGTAATAAGATGTTGCACTGGAAATCCAGAACTGGGGGCTTACTCTTTAAACTAATTTTAATTTCAATCTAATGCCAATCCGATTCCAATGTTAATTTTGCAGTCACGTGATTCGGTACTCTTGAAAACAATATTGTCAACATTGGATTGAAATTGGGATTGCGCCACGATTGTTTTGTTGCACGTGAAGTTAGCTACGTTACGGGCCGCAATAGTGTTGTTCAACTCATTACGATAAACCGGCTATAGGGCTTTAAAATGCTTTATCCTTTAAAAAACAAGGTTAATAAATAAATATGATAGAAATAGAGGTTTAATTGATCAATAGTAACGTACTAAAATAATTAGGGCGTAAGAAAATCATTAAAATCATAAAATTAACCATGACTTTGGCTTCATGCGGTAGGATCGTTGCCTACACTACTAAAAAAAATATGAAGGCGTCAAAGTTCTCCAATTTCAAAATTAAAGTGAAGTGGTTCTAAAAGAGAATTCGAAATGCAAGTTTGTTTAAAACATTCGATATTGTTCGCGTTTCGTTCCTTTTTAGTAACAAATATTTATATCCGTTATGTTACGTAACTAATACTAAAGTTTTATACAAATGGTAAGTCAACAATCATGCTTAATTTATTATTTAAAGTAATATTTATACATTTTTAATGTATAGTGAAACATTTTTGTTTTGTAAATGTAGTTATTTTCTTGGTCTATGTTTTATTCGTATATAATTACATTATTTTGTGCATAATAAACCGTTTTCCAATTTCAGTTACAATGACAAATAGAAGCTTTGGTGGAATTCTTGGGGCAAAACCCAGGCATAGCTAAAGATTTCCTTTGAAGAGGAAATGGGCTTTGGCAACCAGTTTGAATTCACTCGGAGGAGCAAATAAAGATGGTCAAGGCTGAGCTAAGGCAGGTACATAGTTCATAATAATGAAATACTTAGGTGTTAAAAATCATTATATACAGCAATTTAATTAACATTAATGCATGTTTGTACTATTGGGCTGAGAAAAAATGTACTCCAAAGAGGACGTGCGCAGAACTCTCAGCTTCAATGAGGCACATTGGTTGTGGGACAGCAGACAGTAACTTGCCAGCATTGTCTGCCTTAGACAGTAGATTGGTGGCAGTGATGGGTGGACAAGAGTTTGCAACTGGTGATTCAAGATGGACAGTCAATCCATTTTCTCAATCAGTAATATGTTTTAATATTTAAAGTTTTATCACACCTATGATATTTATTTAATTTTATGGAAAATGTTTTATTAATCTAATAATAATCATTTCATTGTTTCAGCCTTCAGGCTAGACCTGCCGATTCACAAGTTGTGATTACCAATACAAGAAAGAAAACACTGAAATGGATTCTTTGCTTAACTCTTCCCCTATTCCTGGCACGTCACGTAATGACGCAATACGAGCATCATCCACAAGTAAGTCTTTGTTCGAATTTGTTTAGGAATGTTTAAACAAATTGTATAAGCCGTCCATCAGTCACACAACCCAACATAAGTGTGTAACATTGAAGTGTTTTGGGACTAATCAAATTCCGGCTATGACAAAAAAAACCTGCAGTATATTTATTGACTTGTTTTTTGTAATAACTGAGAAGCTTGAAATTGTTGGGTCAAGTGCCGATTTAACATTTTTTAAATTTTAATATTTCAGTACCTGCGCCACCCACACCACTTCAGAGTACCATGCCACCACGACCCCGCAGGCCGCAGAACCAGCCGTGCAGCCGTGCAGGCCGTTGAATGCAGATATGGAGCAAGCAGCTCTCGAGTATCGAAGCGTGGCGTGTTGAAGCGAAATTAATAACAGCGCAAGCATTTGCTAAATTGGCCGAACAAATTAGCAATATCACAAGTGCTTTGACGTCTATTGCTAATGCAATTTCGGATGTAGCTAGAAAAATTCCAAATCCATGTCTTGCCCTTTTTAGCTAAATTTTTCAAAATGCATTCGCGATTAATGTCAAAACTTTATTTTATTGATAATGTTTTCAGATATTGATTAAATACTTGCATTGCACTTCAATTTTTTTTTGTTTTGATCCTCTATTTGATTTTGTGTTATAGTTTTTTTAGGAAGTAAATAAAAGTACATTTAAGTAAAATAAAAACTATTCATTCAGTTCTCCATTTTTCAAGAAATAATAATTATGTAGATAGTAATATTGTCCTTAAATAATTTATAAACATGGCACGTTCCACTGTATTTTGTGCAGAGCAGTGCAACTTGGTATAATATTGGTCTCCTTCAGGAGCATATACTATAGGTGTCATCATATACTCCCCAGGTCTAACTATGGCTACATGAGTACCATGACTACCCTCATTACAGCCTATGACAGAATATGGGATGTGAATTTTTTCAAAAAACCTGTAACATAATATGGAAAAGTTTATGGTTATTTATACTATAAAAACAAGGCATTTTTTTTAGATAGGTAACTTAAATAATTCCATATAATTTATCTAAGTTCTATAATGATTAAGTATTTGTCATTAGCATTACCTGCTTTTTATGCATCTCTTTCCTGACCTTTTTGAAGAAACTTAATCCATGGGTTAAGAGCTGCCGTTACATCTCTAATAGTACGAGAAACAGATTGCTGCAACATTAGGCCTCCAAATAGTTTTTGGTAACTACCATTCGCATAAAAGGATAATGCCACCACAACCCTGCAAGATTTAATACAAGTATCAAGCTATTGATCCTCCAAACAAGTCATGATATCATTGATAAAAGTCATGTTTAAAAAACAACATAGACACCTTATATTTTGGCGATATATCACTTCTTCTATTAGGAGTTGGCATGAAGGGCTCAATGTTTTCATAAATCTCTTCAAACAACTCCTTGCTCACTCTATAATTTGTTTTAAATTGTCTTCATTCATAGAAAACGGTTTGGCCGTATAACGCATCATAAGACGCTCATATCGTCTTTATTTCAATTGTTTTTTATGTGAATTACGTAAAATACTGTACATTATTGCTAATCGTGCCATATTATACACTGATTAATTATTGAAAACCACTTATAAGGCAAAACAATTTCTAAAAAGTTACACTTTTGTTATTGGAATAATCACAATCAACAAACAATCCCAACGCAATTCTGTCGCAATATCAGCTGTCAAAATAGACTCAAGAGTAGCGTTTACGGTACGCCAATCCCGATCCCAATTCCACTTAGTTCCCCAAAATAGACACGCAATTTAATACCAATGTGGCGCTAGCGTCGAACTCAAGAGTACGAAATGCCAAAATTCCAATGTCGATCGATCGGAATTAAATTCAAGAGTAAGCCCCCTGGTCATAGGAAAGGACCGTAGAATCAATTGAACCGATGACGTCGGTTTCGGGGTCACCAGTGGAGCGTGATGAAGAACAGGTTGTAAAGTTCTTCATACCCCATTAATAGCACCATTCAGGAATTTGATGTTAGTTCTTCATTTGTAGCATAGATGGCGCTGTGTGCTATGTTGCTGTAATGCTTTTTGTTGCGCCACTACAACCTGCTCAGAGTAGTAGGCAAGACAACCAAGCCTAGATTTGGGTGTGGGAGGCCCAATACTGGTTAAAGTATCGATGAGACCTATACACATCATTGGGTCAATAAGGGTTGAAGATGAAAGAGAAAGGAAGAGAAAACTTTGTAGTTTAGGTTTAGTAAAGTCAGTCAAAATAATTATTTTGCTCTAAATGTGGTTGAATAGTCAAAAATGTCGTTTCGTTGTCCCCACTACCCTGCCCCACTGGTGGAGACAATGGGAATAGTATACGGAACCCAAAGGTTGACTGGTAGAGAATGCCTTGTGGCATTAAGTCCGCCTATGTACCACTATTGTACATGAAGTTTAAATAAATAAATAATAGTAGTTACCAAGTATGGTCCATTTCTTAGTGCAATGACACTTTTTGGTATAATAATTGAACTCAGCCACAATGTCTTCGTAGACACCATGCCAGTCACATATGTGTACCTTGTATAAGTATGGCTACGTTTCTGAGTAAGCCCAAATAGATCGACGAGTAATCAGTCACTCGATTATTTGTTAGCAAACCTCATGTTAGGTATTGTGATTGATTCTCTGACATGAGAACCAATCAAACCATTTGATATGCTAATGGTCATCGAATTGTAGAGGTTCCCAGGCACTGGGGACACATCTGCCTCTATTAGTGCCGGTAAGTAGGTATTCTATAATAGTATTCTATAGTAGTATTGATAATATAGGTTGGTATGTCATTTATGTGCTGACATTTAGAATTGCCCAACTTCCCGGCGAAAACTTAGATGATATAGCAAGAGAGGAGGTTACTAAAAAGATGAAGAGTACTAGAGAAGTAGGAAATAAGAAGACTTGCTGCGCCGACCACAAATAAATAATAATAGGGGCAGGAAAATCATAATGATTGGACTTTTGAAGTAAAAAAATAACACCGTTTATGTGTAAAAAGGAGCATTAAACTATTCAAGCCTTAATCCATACTATAATAATGTTGTAAATTCGAGTCTTTATTAACATACAGACTCGAATTTACAACATTATTCACAACATTAACAACAACATGAAACAAAAACATTGAACATTATTAATTATTATTATTTGGTTCAGCTGTGTACCAAAATAATAACATATTTTGGTACACAGCTGAACCATGATCTGGCTTAGGACGAAGGGATATTTCTTTACGTTCTGGGATACTTTCCGACCGTCCCACGGGCAAATCCTTAACCAAAATTGCTTTTGGTCCAAAATAAATAATTCCCATACAAAGTGAAAAGTCACTTTTCTCATGACAATTTTAGTAAGTGTAGAGTGCAGTTGACAGTTACACGTCGGCTTTGAATCGCAGTTGGTATCGTGAGCCATGCATGGAAGGTTCCCTGTGTAAGCGCTAACGGGGGGTGACAATTTAAGCTCTATACCCCTGTAGCCGATACAGTAGGGGTGGGCAACGATTTTCTTTGTTCAAAAACATTATCAATATTTTTTTTCCGGTAGAGAATATTGTGATGAAGGTCATCAAACTAAAATAATACACTACTGACTGTCTGTGCTATATATTTATTGCTTGTATTTCGTGAACGCTGTCCCATCGCGAGCATAACCTATTACTTGGGCGATGATGTGATTGTGTTTACATGGCAAACGAATCAATCGTTTAAACAATGAAAACAATATGAAACTTCATGCTCGGCAATGAATTCTCACTGTGTGGACATGCCTTGACAGAATAACTAGTACCTACTCTAAAAGAACACGCCTCAAATTGCTCAAAAGGACCTTCCCACGGCCTCAGGGGATGCGAATTGCAAAGAGACTAGCGTCAAACGAGACGCCCGCTCGTCACTTGTTTTCTTCGTGAGAACCGTCGCGGTCGCTCCGTATGTCGCTCCGGATTCGATTCCCAGGTCGGGAAAAGTGTTATTGGGTTTTCCTTCAGGAATTTTTCATTAGCAGCCACAGAGTCTGGATTTATGCCCGGTTGGTGGCAATAGGCTCGCCATAATTTACATGGGAGTTGATGGCGAAATGTGAGTGTACAATTAGGTTCACCTCTGCCTGACCTTTCGAGGAATAGCTGTCATGTTATGTCATTTATATTCAAGAAACTCTAAATAGGCCAGCCCTAGCCTCATGAAATGTTCACCAATAATTTTGATTGATTGTAGCTGTGTTAAATTGCAGCTAGATATTGAAAACGTACACTGAAAAAAAAAATTGTTTGCTTTAACAAACATCTTGTTTATTGTGATCACGCATCTTGACTGCATACGAGCCTACTAAGATCTTGACTGCTGAAGCTATGACAACTTAGTTAAATTATCATAGTTCCGTCTACTAAGTAATGTATTGGTATAATCACGGGCACTTAATTAAATTATCTGAAAGGTTTGCCAGTTTATAAATGAGACATTGTCACATTAACACATTTAACTTGTAGATTCAACTAAGATCTTGAATAAGACGTCTGTGAAACGTTATCAGATCAATGAAATTCTTATGTTGTTTCAACTAAGATCTTGCATCAAGTAACCGTGATAAACTAATTAATTCAACTAATCTCATATTCGTCGTAGACATGAGTCATTGTCATATGAACTACCTGTATTCGTCAAACCAAGTCAATGTCTTTTGCATATCAACGAAGTAACTTTACTGCAGTAATTATGGTTGAGTACCTACTGTTTTTTGTTTCAACTAAAATTGTGCATGAAATAACCGTGATGAACTGATTAATGTAACTAAGCTCGTATTCAATGTTAACATGTTTGTACCCACCGTTCTGTAAACGGTGGGTACAAACGGGGATGAAACTGGCTATTTGTTATTTTGTGCGCATATCAAGAAAACATTTCGAAAAAACCTTAACACTAGCTATAAATCGACAATTAATTAGATTACTGATTATTTCTGCGCAGATATTTTTATACATAGCGTAATCCACCTTATACTAAATCGTATAGCAATCAAACAACAATATTGTTTCTAATAATTGTAACTTTATTTATGCAAAACACATTACACACCATACTTACATTAATATTATAATGCGCATCTTAAAGTAACATATTTTTTTCCATTGATCAGAATATTTATATTGAAAATTGTTCATCTCCTAACCAATTTGGTGACTGTACAGAAAAGTTTAAAAGAAACATACCCCACCCTGAGTTCCTTGATCAACTTGGGCATTATTTGTGGGTAAATTTTCCTCCAGTATTAAAAAATTTGCAACATTACTTGAGGGCACATTTTCTTTCTCCTCTACAAAAGATACATTTTTGGGTCCTGTCCAAATTCTAAATCCGACTCGAAATCTAGATTCTGCAAACAAAAATAAGGTCAGTGAGTCACTGTAGGGTAAAATAAATATTTTGCTGGAGTCTGGAGTAGGTAATTTCCTCAAATAATATTATTAGGTACTATTAAAATATTATTATAACAGCTTATTGAGGTGTTATGTTGTTAGTTTGAAAATACATATTTCGACTTATATGTGAACAAAATAAGAAAAATTTACATTAAAACAAAGGTAGAAGAATACTTTGAACTATACAAAAGTTTGGAGTTTATCACATAGAATAGGTACCAATTTATAATTAATTTCCACATATCCACAAAACTTACCGGTAAAGATATATTGTTGATGCCTATAAATTCCGGCTTCCAAGCTCTCCAGCACCTCATAAACAGCACCCTTGGCTCTATCTGAGGGATGATATCTTAGACGTCGGCTGGGCTCAACACTGATAAGGCTTGGATGTTGATCGCCTGCTCTATATTAACAATGTAAATTTTTCGTGAACTGGTGAAATAAATAAATTTCATAACGAGTAGGTACAAGGTATAAAGTTATTGTTTATTATCGTTTGACCGCATAATCGCCTATTAGTAGATAGGTACCTACCTACGCAATAAAGTGATTTAAGATGAAACTATGAGAGATATAATCGGCACCAGCGAACGCATTTTGATCAGTGGGTCGTCAGCGTTCAAAATCAATGGTGTGGTCAGCAAAGTACCTATAATCCTACTTACAAATTTAATAGCATTAATTATATCTAGGTACTAAGTTTAAGTAGGTATTGCATGATTTATCTTACCTGAAAATTTTGGGATGAGATTGGGCAGCCCCCATGTCTTTAATAATTTGGCGACTTCCTCCATGTGTTCAATTGAGCACTCAGGACTTTTTTAAAATATGTTAAATACAAAATTTTCACACAAGACGCCACCGGCGACCGAACTTGTCAAAACACGTGCGTTTGTTTACGAATACGAATAAATGGAACAATTATTGGTCTATGAGCAAGCGGGGGGCGGGAGAGGTGCGGGGAGCATCGCCTTTAGTTGACATTACAAAGCGTTATTAGATGCGACCACTTCTCTTGCTTGATTTAACTATGCATCCTATTTATTCAATCATGCTCGTTGTTAAAAACTATTATTTAAATTGTATAATGCTAACAAGTTGCTTGTTACCATGAACTTAAATTATTATTTGATATATAAAAGTGAAGAAGTAAAACAAAACAAAAGCATGTATGATGTAACAAACACCGTTGATTATACTGAACATGTGCATACTTATCGATTTAACTAAAATGAAATTGTTCTGGCAACTATGCTATCTTGTTTAAAGTAAATAGATAAATAATTACTGCAAACATTTTAATGCCAACTAAGAGAAAAGGTATCTTAGTTAGTCTGCATTTTTTTCAGTGTATTCTTTGTGATTATTTCAAATAACGTTTTCACGTCACTCTATGTAAGCCAGCCCTGGTCTCGTGACCTGATCCACAGCCCATGAAATAGATGCAACTAACTTGACAATCCGATTGTGTCGCAGGTGCGCTGAACAAATAATATCGCCGTACATCTTCCTCGGCTTACAGGGCGAGCCGTCATGTTCGAAAGTTACCGTCCCATTTCGGATTGTGCTCACTTTGATATATGTCGTGTGTGTTTCGCAGTTAGGTTGATATTATGTCATCAATAGGCATTATTTAAAATACACGTTTGTCTATCTGTGTTAACGTATAAAAAGGTATTAGAAAGTTTTTATAAATATTTCGTTGGTTTGCTTACAACCGACTATTAAGCATGAGGTTCTGGTTTCGATTCGAAGGTCGGGAAAAGTGATATTGGGTTTTTTTCCATCAGGAGTTTATATGTAGCCGCTATAAGGTGACACCTCTGCCTAACCTTTCGGGAATTAAAGGCGTGATGTTATGCTAACACGACTGGGTTCGAAAGTATACCTAGTTTTCCAGAACGAGTGAGCCCATTAAGTAGGTTTGTTTCACTTTTAAACATGAAAGAAACTCGGATTTCTCTACAAGAAGTTTAAACCTACACAAAATTACTCTCGCAGACCATTCTCAAAAAGAACCTATTCGCTATAATGTAGGAAACGAGGCCACACGAAACTAAAGGCCGTTTACACACGGGGCACAAAATTTACGCCCCGTTTGACGTCCGCTGCTTGCTTATAATAAAATATTAAATTCGCCAAAGGTGATTTAGAGATGAAGCATAGAGGGTTGGCAGACTTGGAATTTTCACTAATAAATGTTAGGCAATTTGTACTGTCTTTCGTATAAGTATGAAAATCAAAGGTTATTTTTTATGCAACGCCGTTAATAAATCAATAACGTGTATGGCACAGATAACCTTTTAATACACCGATACTTTGCCCGTGAGGTACACTTAAAGGCGCTTCCTCAATAGAGCATTCGCCTGTAATGTAACAAGTCAAGATTCGGTTTTGTACTGAAACCGGCGATTGTTACAAATTGTATCGTTACGGGTTGCGCACTGTAATGCTCGGTTCTCCGCACTCACGTATGTAATGCTCCAATCTGAACTGTTACATCACAGGCAAATGCTGCCGGTAAGGGAACGCCTTAAGAAATATCGTTTTTGAATGTTTTGCAACGTAAGAAATAAGTTGTGTTGGCAAGCCATAAGCGTAGCGCTACGGCGTAGCTGTAGGCGATGTAGGCTTTGCGCACCTTAGTAATGCAATTGAAAACTTAATTTGTGTTAGTACTTATTAGATTAAATTCAATCACAAAGTGAGTGAATATATTTATTTTTTGTTAGGACATACATCATTATTCTCCTGCCCTTATCCCAATTTATTTGGAGTTGGCGCAGCATGTTTTCTTCTTCCATACTTCTCTATTACTCGTCATCTCAGCATTTACTTCCTTTCTAGCCAAATCATCCTTCACACAGTCCATCCATCGTTTCTTTGGTCTTCCTTTCCCTTTATACCCATCCACATTCATACTCAAACTCAAACTCAAAGCATTTATTTCAATTAGACCATTACAGGCACTTTCGAATGTCAAAACACAAAAAAAAACTAAGCTACAGTCCCAGTCACAGGGCATAATAACTTGTGAAAGTGCTGTAGTTGCCCATTCGAAAGCGTAGATCTCTATGGAGAAGAACGGGCAAGAAACTCCATGGACACTCTTTCCTCACAACATTTTCCTCATTCCTCCGCATCACGTGCCCAAACCACGACAACCGATTACCACACAACTGTTCAGTCACCGGCGCCACTTTCAGACTTCCTCTTATGTACTCATTTCTTAGTTTATCCTCTCGCGTTACACCACACATCCCGCTTAGCATTCTCATCTCAGCCACATGCTAATGCCTTTCATTCATCCCTTTTGTGGCCCAACATTCTGATCCATACAGGATAGCAGGTCTAACCATTGTTTTAGAAATCTTCCCCTTATGCTTAAGGGGAATGCAGGAGTCGCAGATTGTTTGTTAGGACAACCACTTCGATGAAATAGTCTAATACTCGTACACGTTCAATCGTAGACATATTTGAATAATAAATCCTCTTTCAACAATTGAGACGATTGTCCAAAAGCTAGATACTAGACAAAGCAAATAGATTACTGTCCACACAGTCAATTACTATTGGCAAATATCGCCTTAGGTGGATTGCCCCATCCCAATGTCTTTCATGATTTAAAAGACCATTGTTTTTAACAATTCGCTTAACCAATATTATTATGACAAAATTTCAAAGAAATATAAATCTCGGTTCACTAAACAACGGTATTGTAATAGAAAGCAAAAAATCAAACGACAAATAGAACGAGCAAAAAAACAAAAGAAATATAGGACAAATAAACAAACTGTGGATATTTCATTTATGAAACTGGCAACCACCTTTATTGTAACCACGGGAGTAAGTGTGGCTCGATTGCAACGATTTTGTTAACAAAAGAGGGTATGTATGTATAATTGTATAGCACGCTCTACGGCCTGAACGGCTCGATAGATTTTAGCTTCAAAGGTGTCGTTAGATTCAGAATCAGAATCTTTATTTGTTAAACATAGGTATTTACATAAAGGTGATAGGTTTTAGGTATTTGAGCGCTATGTTTTGCCGCGAGGGCATACAAATTTTAAATAAAATGAAAATTAAATTAAAAAACAAACAATAACGAAGCGTAAACTAAAAATATTAAAAATTATCATTTATAAAATCGGGAACAGTATAATAAATTTTTTCTATTAATAGAGAAGAGAGAGCTTTTTTAAATTTTCATAGGGGCAATGTTCTTATACTATAGGGTACTTTATTATAGATTTTTGAAGCCATTCCAAAAAAACTCTTTTTCATCAAAGCAGTTTTACATTTTATGTCGCACAATTGATTTACATATTCGTATTAATTGTGAAAGTGACACCGGGTATAAATTTTGTATCAGAATACAACATAAGCTGGGAGTACCTCCACGCGGTGAAGGCGGTAAAAATTTGTTTGGCTAATCGTCTGCGAAACCTTTCACATTTGTTAACAAAAAAGCTGGAAATAAAAAAAAAAACACTGAAAAGCTAAGAACAAGCACATTTTAAATTTAAAAAGTTGGAAGCGGGGGGCCCATTTGAGTTTGAAAATATAAAAATAGAATGGCTCCCGCCTGCCATTAATTTGTAATGTATACAGTCCTATAACCTATTAGGTATTCAATTCACGATAAGCTAATAAGCTAAAATATCAAGTCAGTGTAATACGATATCAGTAGGTAATCAAATTATAATTCGATTACTGCTAGCTCCATAATATCCAATTGATCGTCAACTGTTTACAAAGCAATCATATAATGTATTGGGTTTCGTCAACAACTGTAATTTATTGACCAATGTCAGTTGGTAACAGTCCTATTATGCGTGTTTATACAACAAAACACTACATAAATCTTGCAATAACTTTCTGTTGGCCACACCATTATGCCTGTATTATAATATATATGTACATACTAGCGACCCGCCCCGGCTTCGCACGGGTGCAATGTAGATACTAATGTTTTCTCTACTATAAAATGCATGTATTATACATATGAACCATCACCTTAAATCACTCTATCTATTAAAAAAACGGCATCAAAATCCGTTGCGTAGTTTTAAAGATCTAAGCATACATAGGGACAGACAGCGGGAAGCGACTTTGTTTTATACTATGTAGTGATATCTACAAGTAGTCTTAGTAGAAAAAAAATCAATTATATATGTATAAGAAATAAATGACACAGATTACCAGTGCCTTCTTCCTTTCATATTTGAAAGCATAGCCCACATAATCAAATACAAAAAAATACATCCTACAAAAATAAAGACCAAATAATCGAAACAATGATTGCTAATGTAAAATTAAATATGTGGTGCTTACGTTTTCTGATTTAAACCAAATAATGAGCATGGTTTATTCCAACACATTTAATATTAACAAAATCACAGAACAAAGCACAACAATGTTATGTAAACACAATTTATTTTCCTAGAATGCAATTTCCCAACACTAATTATTTTTGTTGGGGTGTGACGTAACACATTAAATTCGACCACGAATACCTCTGTTTCGCATTTCGTTATTCAATTGAGAATTAATCAACAAACAAACAACATATTTCTAGAGAAGAAAGATAACCTTAAGATAACATCACGCCTGAAATCAAAGGAGCCTTTAAGGACCATACGGGGTGAAGGGACACCGACGCGAACACAGAAACTACATACATACTCAGCACATCATTCTGAACCAAAAAAAATCTATGTGTGGGCCATAGAGATTTTTCGACGGTTATTACAAAAATAAACAGCTGTTCCATACATTTTGACCGTGTAGGTATTGCACTTTTGTAGGAAACGGCTGTTTGATGTTGATGTACTGAGTATTTGGTTTCCGTTTTCGCGTCGGTGTCCCTTCCACCCCGTATAGTAAATACCTACCCTCACATTTCGCCATTTATATATATGTAAGTGCCATGTTATAGAGGACGATCCTATTGCCATCACATGGGCAGAAATCCAAGCTTCAGGCAGCTACAGAGAAATACTTGATGAAAAAAAAAATCTAATTCATTTTGCCTGGCCCAGGAATTGACCCCAGGTCCTAACGCTCAGCATAAGCGCATGCGAACCTTAGCTTCATTCTTATTAAATAAAAAGCTTAAGAGAATAATAACATAAAAGCAAAGGTTTCGGGAAACTTGCTAGGAGACAGCATTCAGCATCAGCATTGAGAATTAAACACGAAGATAACAATAACATTTATTTCTAAATTATTCAAATGAGGCAGGGACGTGGCTTCTCTGGAACACCCCTTACGTTACTTAACTTTTATCTGCTCAACAAAAATGGTTTGTACAATGTTTAGGTGTTATTGAACCCATTACATATTTTTTATAACTTTCCTGTGTTTCAATAGCAATCAGTAAATACTATGAAATTCTGTGTTTAAAAGACAAGAAACTTACTCAATCTTTCGTATCAATCTGGCACTTGTACATATCAGCAATGACGCTAATTTAAATCAAATATCCCTATTTTTTTTTAACAGACGATTGAAATATGACCATAGATAAGCTCAATTTTAAGAAGATATTGTAATGTGAAACCTTGTAGGTACCGATATAACATCAGTCGGTATTTTTATGACGAATTATCCAAAATCACCTTCAAACGACCTTCTCTGCGTATCCAAAGTTCCTTGCGTCCCTCATCCAGCTGTTTCCCATCACTATTGCATTGAGATAGATCTCGCTCATGCCGCATACATAAATCGTGGACCAAAGCCGCCGCACACCTTAGCATAAATCATCCCTAGGTTGACCTTCCATGTGAATATCAAGTCTTATACATACATCGTGTAGTAGAAATCCATGGTCAACAAAAGGGTGTGGCCATCAAACTGAACTATTTTCTCCATGGGATTTACATCCAGTAAAAATTATCATCTGTATTCCATACGAAACTTAAAAAAGACTCTACCCAAATGAATAGTACAGTCTGATGATATAGTTACCCTCAAATATAACCACACGCTGTAGTAATGTCCTATGTATCTGAGACATGTGGACACTCGGACACTGGTACAATCGATATAAAGTAATTAATGTGTGGGCATGACAACGCACTAATTGGACGTCAAAGGTGACTAATGGGAAAAGTTCTACGAAGTATATTATGGGACAAGCCAGTATTCTGCGTAAAAAAAAGCTGGATAACATAGCATTACGCTTGTAAGCCTGAAGGGATAGGCGTGTATAGAAATAAGATACTTACATAATATATTCAAAGAATTAATAACGATATTTTTAGTGTACATTATCCCCAAACCACTTACATTCATAACATACTATTAATTTCAATAAACCTCTGAATTACAAAAATAGACTACTATCATTGTCATGCAGCAATCAAAATATTAAGAATACCCAGGCCGGAAACATACAAAGAAAATATCCATTAAGTACGACTCCCCCGAGACCTCGCACGATAAACCATAATGACCCACCTCGACGGAACCAAAAGAATTCAAATACCACTATTTTACTTTCAAAGACAGATAGGTATTGATAAAAATTCGGCCTCTGCAGAATTTTTCAGACATTCCCACAAGATCGTCCGCAATTACTGGCTTATCTTCTATGCGAATTTTCTGAGCGACTTTAAATAGCCATCATTTTCCCTTGTGGCTTGGCTTCATTCTCAAAAACGTTAAAGCATTCGCCACACGATACGTTGCGGTGTTGCGCCGTATTAATTTCGCGGTATTGGATGCCACACAATTGGTGCGACGAAGCGTGGTAATTTCGTTACATTTAATTTAATTGTATTTTGTTTGTTATACAATTTATTTTTAAATATATTCTAAATGTTTCTGCTTTCATGCAGTAACCATACTGTCAGACACTAGACTAGGACTAGATGTCACCACTGCTGCTTTAAGAAACAATGTCAGATACACCCACCTCATAAAAGAATAATTCCTGCTTTCACTAGATCTGAACTAGTTCTGTTGGACTGATGAATTTTCAATGCTAGCTCTAAGCCCAAGCGTTGAAAGTCAGTGAATTGAAGTCAGTAAGAGTTGAAAATTCAACAATGCGTTTTTTATATTTAGGCATTACATCAAGGCGTTACGTAATGCTTGTAAAAACGGGTGTTAGGCAGAAACATACAAACGCGACGCATCGTCGTCCATGTGGGCCGGCTCTTACAGTTACGGAACGCTTAACATTTCTGTATGTGCGTTTAGATATTGTTACATACATACCGTAACCTTCGCCCGCGGAGTACCTACTGCAATGAAAGTGTACTGTTTATACATATTGTGCGTGTTAACGTCTGCCCCGGAGGCTGCTGATATTAAAAATGTTATGTAAATGCGAAAAGAAACGTAAGTAGCCAAGGAGTGTTGTTGTGTGTGGTGGAAATGGGTCACCTTTATGTCTTCCGTGTTAAAGACGGTTATTCTCGTCATTTGTTACATGGGAATTACACATTAGTGGCGAAATATGGGTGTACTATGGGTACACGCCTGCCTCACCCTTGGGGGAACGCCGGCGTGAAGTTACGTTGTTAGAGACATTGCTATTAAGTTAAATATTGTAGAAAGTACCTCGTATGTCTAGTGGTCACAAGCGCGACTGCTGAGCACGAGGTCTTGGGCTCCATTCCCAGTTCGGGCAAGGTGTTATTGGATTTTTCAATTGGGAATTTCTCAGTAGCAGCCACGGAGAGCGGATTTGTGCCTGGTTGAGGCAATAATCTAGCCCCTATTACATGGGAGTTAAACATAACTGGCGAAGTGTGGTTGTACTATTAGGTATACCTCGGCCTAACCCTTCGGGGATTATATAAGCGTGATGTTATGTTGTTATTATTACGAAAGAAAATGCCCATGTATGATAAATGAATGAAACCTTATTTCCAAGGCTTTTACCATTGCATCAGGCTTGCTATAAAAACTATATTTATGTTTTTAAAGGAAAATCAGGGAAAAAGTTTATTAGTACATAGCTCAGACTAAATAAGGAAATTTAATTATCACTACAACTTACATAACATAGCCACAGCTCTCTTTCAGGATTAGCAGATTTTTCCTTCTGCCCGCTTTCCTCTGAAATATTTAAATTCTCATTAGTGGCGCCCCCTAGACGTTAACAAGATACAACTTTAATATATAATTCCGTTTACGTTAATTATTTTTGTATCATGGTACGAAGAAATTAAAGAGATTTCTTTTCAAAGGAGTATTCTAATTATAATTTGCCTTGAAGTTTCTTTAGGGGTAAACGTGACGAGGTGGTCTGGCAACCTTCAAAATGTTGACTGGGTAAAACTAGATGCGGATTTATTATATTTTAAGGCAGAAGGCTGAGTGATGAGCTCGTGGCTAAAGAATAACAGACGCATCGGTCGTTCTTCAAGGTTAAAACCGTGCTTGTCTGGGTTGATATGTGGATGACTGACCATCTATTTCATACGAAGTTCTCTCATTAAGAAAGCACATTAAGCCTTTAGTCCCGGCTGTCATTTGTAGATATTTGACAGTCGTTACAGATAGTCAGTGGCCTGAAAGTCTGACAATCAGTCTTACCAAGGAGTATCGTATTACCCAGTACTAACTGGCTTATGGTCCGATAAGCAGTAGCTCCATGTGAAATACTGGTATTCAGCTGCAAGCGGTTAGACTGGAGTGCGACCCCAACATAATTGGGAAAAGGCTTGGCAGATTTTGAGTACCGAGTGTTTTTGTGCAGCTTGGGAGATGCCTATGTCTAGCAGTGGGCTTTTATAGACTGAATTAACGACTGATGTAGCTATAAAGCCCATCTTTTTCATTAAAGAAAGAAAAAACTACTTCCCACAAAATGTAAAAATCATATAAATCTCCTTTAAACCAGTAATTGAATTGGTATTTAAAGCCAAACCACATCCAGTCACATCAAAAGTTCTACCTAATGGTATAATAATAAATGTGAAGTACCTAACTACCTACTGTACTCCGGAGCCAGGTGACTCCTAAAGTTGCTACAGTAACTGCTTCTTAAATGTCGTAGCGGTTTTTAGTGAAAGTTTCGCGACGCGAGCGTCTTTTGTTCCTAACTTATGTTTAAACCAGGAAGATGCTTAAATCTTACTTATGTTAGTGCTCGTTTTGTGGAACGGATGTGCTTTTCGAGTAGCTTTTGATAGTCATTTGTGAGTGGCAGTGAAAAGAAGCGTATTAGCAGACGTGTTGCGAGTTTATTGCGCCATTTCTTCTGCCAGCCTGCTCAGTGCTCAGTGATGTTATGAGGCTGTTTGGAGGGTGATTGAAAAAGTTCTTATTCTCTGGCGGATTACAATCTAGAGAGACAACGCGAAGAATTCATTAATATTCAACACGGGGTTTACATCAAAACAGAGGGTAGGGTTTGAACTCAAGACCCCTGGTTCACCAGCTCAAACTTTACCCCACGTCGTGACCAAAGCGATTGGTTGTGCGAAAACGTGATCGTCGCGTTCATATTATATCACTCATTTGTTTGGAAAACAAACACGGTGTGTCGACCTGGCATCTGAGTTGCCGAACTCTTTATTGAGTAAGACTGGTGACGCAGCCTTACACCCGTATCTTTAAACAAGTCGAAGTGTTTACTTGAATAAATGTCACTTTTTAAGATACGATTTTTATTATGTTGTTTAGTAATTGCTTAAAGTTACAACTGTAAAAAGATAGAATTTTTAGTTTTGCTTTCTTTGACGGTTCTTACTTCGTTTAAATTCTTGTGTATTGCATAAAAAAAATTGCAAGCAATTACTTAAGCTCAAGTAATTACTTTAATTAGACTATAGATACGGGCTGTTAATGTCTATTACCATTATTGTTAGGCTATTTACCTGCCACTTTTTAAAGGTAGGTACCGTATTACCCAGTTGTGGGGGTTGTGGAGGTCAGATAGGCAGTCGCTCCATGTATAATACTGGTATTCAGCTACATCCAGTAAGACTGGAAGTCGACCCCAATAAAGTTGGGAAAAGGCTAGCTAGACGATGATAATTTACTTACCACTTTTTCCAAATCCTTCACATTCTTCATCATTAAAATCCCCTAAACTGGATTTTATAAATGTCTGAGTAAGCCTAAATAAGATTTACGCCTGAATCCCCACGTCCGGCCTAGCTAGACATGTCAATATTCTAGGATAAATGTATCGTACCTAATAAACAAGTTTATGCCTCATAAATCTAAAGCTCTCTATTTAGAAACCTACATGTTAGGTATATGTAACCAAGCGGAAGATAAAATTGGTTCTTATGTATAAATACAGGCTGTGGTTTTATTCAGCATCAGACAAAATCAGATCTGAACGGATGGTACCAGCCTATGTTCCTTAATCCGAAGCCGTAAAAATAGATCTATGAAATTCAAATAATTGAAGGCATAACTTCATCAAAAAAAAATCATAACTTATTTTTTTTATGTTACGAATTAAGTCAATCTTACATTGCGTAATAAAGTTTACACATAATAATAGAATAGTATAGAATTATCTTTATTCAAGTATCAGATGACTCAAAAACTATTAGTAAGACCTACAAGTATATTGGTAAGAACTGACACTTCACTAAAAAAAAAGAAAAACAAACATATAGTAGAATGAAGTCGTGGTAGTAATGATGATTATTATTCGTGGGTCGCTGTTGCGCCATTTCACATGGGTTGCCAAAACGGTGATCCACTACTACATGTTTGTTTTCCTTTTTTTTTAATGATGATTTTGATGGAGTAGTGGTCTATACGTTACGTTATCAATAACAAGAAAACCTAGACAAGTTGGAAGCTTTCAAACCTTTTCGTACTTTACAACGACTTTCAATGTAATTGACAAAAGCTTTTCGATACCTTATGTTGGCCCGGTTGATAGCAATAGGTTCGCCCCCTATTCCATGGGACTTAAACTTAACTGGCGTGATGTGGGTGTACTATTAGGTACGCCTCTGCCTAACCCTTCGAGGATTACTGGCGTGATGTTATGTTATGTTCGATCCCATAGAAATTTTACTTTTTTATCATCATTATCGTTAGCAAAATGTCTCTGTGTCACCCTTAGTAGGCATTTATTTATTTTTAGGACAAGACAACTGCGTCAGGAAACAATAAAATCAAAAGACCATCGCAAAAGATAACTTCCAAATAAACGCGCAGCCTGTATATCAATTTCTCTCAGCTTACGTCACGAATATTATTATTATACTAGCTGTGCCCCGCGACCTTCGTCGGCGTGGAATTATTATAAAATATTACTTCCCTATTTGAATCTGATTTTTTTTTAACAATTTCAAGGGTATTAGCCTTGGTTACTTCATATAACATCAGCTATCTGCCAGTGAAAGTCATATCGAAATCGGTCCTGCCGTTTTGGAGATTAGGCGAAACAAACAGACAGGCAAAATTATCAAAATACATACGTACCGGATATACTTTCATTTATGAGATTCAGTAAAAAGCTGTTATATTGAAATTACAAACAGACACTCCAATTTTATTTATTTGTATAGACATCCATCTATTATTATTTACACATTCGTCATGGTACATCTGGCACATCAACACAATTGAATACATTTCGATATCCTGTAACTAATACAAACATTTCTAGGAATACTCCCTATATATTAGTCGCAGGCAAACTGTGCCCGTTTATTACCAATAACTATTGGTATTTTGTTAAGGACAGATGCTTCTAGAATAAATAAAATGGTTGTCATAGATAGAGAAATTATTTCGGGATAGTAATTGAGTTATATGACTCTTGAGCTCAAAGGTCGTCACTACAGATTTTCAGCTAAGTTTTCTTATTTTTGCGCCATGCTCACGAGATGACATCTCGTGATCATGGCGCTTATCGGGAGCTCAATATAAAGATTAATCGCGGAAGATATCCCGTAAGTGATCGTGTAAGTTCAGTTATAAAACGTGAATGCTTAAAACAGTGTTTTCTAATTTTTGTCCGTCAATCCGATTGAGATGTAAAAATCATGATTAGAATCAGGAAAGTTAAAGAATTGGTAAAGCTGTAGTGACGCAGAATGGGAGGGTTATACTGGGAGGAGTTGGTGGAAAAGTGGAAGGTATTTAGTACCTACATCATTCTAAACCCCACCACATTGAAAATTTTCGTCGATTATTAAAGAAAAAAACAGCTGTTTCCTACAAAACTGCAATACCTACACGGTCAAAATCTATGGTATAGCTGTTTTTATTTTAAATACCGATGAAAAATTTATATATGGGGTTCATAATGATGTACTGAGTACGTGGTAACCGTTTTGGCGTCGGTGTCCTTTCCACACAGCAACTGACGACAAAAGATTTAGTTGATTGATTGAAACAACTTTCCACAATCTTCAATATGGAGTACTAGCTTATGACCGCGCCTCCCCCCGCGTGGAGTTCGGTAATTGTCCCACGGGATCGAACTACCGGGATTAAAATTATCCAATGTTGTGTTCATCCAGGCGGTGCTTCGCAAAAGAACGGCCTCCCTGCGGTCTCGGGTTAAGGGCAGCACCAACACGCTTCTGAGCGTGGTGTCGGACAGAGTGGACAGCCATATCCTGAGGCACTGGTCGCTCATGCATGTCCAAAATAATAATAATTTTAAATTCTACTAACATAGCTGTAAGTATCTACCTACTAACATAATATGGACTTGTATTATTTCATGTGTGCTAGTCTGAAATAAATATTTTCATTCATTCATTCATTCATTCATTCATCCAAATACGTTCATGCGTTTTAGCGTGAAAAATTAAAAAAAAAAAACATCCATCCATGCTCGCAAACTTTCGCATTTATAATAGTAGTAAGATAAGATCCATATTCGAACGGCAAACCTATCGGCGAGTTCTTACATAATAGTATTTAATTATCTGCTTTGCCTCTAATCCAAGAAAACCTCCGTCCAGTCGATTCAAACCTCCTTTGTTTAACCAAAATCTCCTCATTAAGGTCGCCTCGCTAATTAAGATAAATCCCATCATTTCCTCTTCAATGTGTAGATAATTACATACAGTATGTACGGTGTCTTTAATTGACATCGGAACTAATTGAAGATTAGCCACGTCCATCGGACAATGTTCTAGCTTAGCCGTAGTGTTTATTGAATGCCTGGATTAGCGCTGTGTGTTTAATGACGTGAAGATATTGACCTGATGAAATGGAACGGCAACGTGAATAGGAAACTTACTTTTTCCTTCTTTCTTCTTTTTCGTGTGGTTAGTGCCTAACCTGGTGTCAAAGTTTGCTGCCCATGGGCCTCTGGCTTGGCTTTACATGCCGTCGAGAAGCACCTCTCATGCATGCTGATTTGGTTTCCTTACGATGTTTTCCTTCACCGAAGCAAGTTACATTATACAGTACGAACATGAATCAGAAAAATCAGAGGTGCATGTCTTGGGTTCGAACTCGAGACTTGGCAGTCCGACGGTTACATCACTATGCTATCACTGATTATCACTGATTATATTTTTTCCTTTGTTTATCTGCATTCAGCATTAGCTATAAGCAGGTATGCTGTAAGTTTTGGCTGTTCGAGTGTGTCCTCCAGTGAGGTCATCTCCTCATCAGTTCAGTAGACCATAGTAGTGGATTATATTCTCAAATATGTCTTTCCGCTTTAGCCGTTTTGTAGCTGAATAGGATACCTGAATTTGTACATATTAATCCAGATTATAACAATCTGTATGCCTAATTTCATCCAAATACGTTCAGTAGTTTTTGCGTGAAAGAAAATGCGCTTTAAAATAGTAGTAGGAGAAATAAGATATAAGGTACCTGGCATGATATGAGTTAAACGACGTCCTCAAGATGTCGTTTTTCTGTTTTTAGGGTTCCGTAGCTAAATGGCTAAAACGGAACCCTTGTAGATTCGCCGTCCGTCTGCCTGTCCGTCCGTCTTTCAGTATGTCTGTCCGTCCGTATGCCACGTCCTTCGCATTTTACTTCAAGACTGTTTAGTACCACACAGTTGAAATTTGGAGGATGTAGGTGTCGCCTATGAACCGCTGCACAAAAGTTGTATACATACATGTAACTGAGGTTGTAAAAAAATTGTTCAATTCTCCCAGGGTGGAAGGGATACCGACGCTAAAACGGTTACCACGTATGCAGTACATCAATCTGAACCCCAGTTTTGCTGTTGAATGTACATATGAATGAGTGTTAAAAATATTGTTACTATATTGTTTGGTGTTACGGAACCTTGTGTATGCATGTCCGACTCGCACTTGGCTGGATTTTTCTTTTAAAAGGTTCTCGACATGGTAACCATAATAACGAAATACCCCTTAAATAATGTACGTCAGTTACAAGCAAAATCTATTTCAGCACTTCTATGAAATCTATGATCAAGTATTTCCATTGAAACGCTTTGCTTATTGAAAGATGTTGCTAACCAGGAATTCAAGCCGACAAATACATATTCGAATATTTGGTACGATATACGTCATCGGTCATCAATCATTAGTTTATGTATTTTAGGGGAGATCTTAAACTTATCCAGTTCACATCAGTTTTAAAAGATACGGTACACTAAAATGTATTCCTCCTAATACTTACGAGGGGTGTTCAAAAAGTAGTGAGAATGACGTAGTAATGGGACCCCCCATTACTACGCCCCACTTGAAAAAAAAAATATTGTCACGGAAAGATTAGTTCTTTATCATAATACCCTCAAATAATTAGCTTTCTATCTTGTCTGTGTCAGTTGTATTAATTATTTCTTTGTGACGTGTCGATAACTCTCGCTAAAAATGGATAAAATTGAAATCCGTGCGGTGATAAAATACTTTTGCTTGAAAAATTTTACTACGGAACAAATTTTTAAAGATTTACGTGAAACATTGGGGGAGTCGGCTCCTCCATATTCCACAGTGGCTCGGTGGAGTGCAGAGTTTAAACGTGGTAGAACATCGGTTAAAGATGACCCGCGCTGGTTTATGACTATCTTCTGCATGACAAGAAGTGAACAGGCAAGTGGCAAAACGTTTCAAATGTCTGCAACGACTTTCAAAATGATTGACTTGAAAGTTTTTTTTCCTGTTTGGCAACTGAGCCGATGTCGACTATGCTGCCAGCGGGCATGTAGTGAAGTAAATGACTTATAAGTTTAATGTCTGCTTTAATGTGTGCTTTTCAATCCCATATACTTTGATTTACTTTTTTATGTCACTTTGTTTTGGTCGTCTGGAACCAACGCTTTCCATGAGTCCAATTCTTCCTGAAGAACTAGTAATGAAGTAATTTCTTGCTTCTACAAGTAGGTACATTTGTCTTCCGAGCACTGTTATTATTGACCTCAGAACATTTTATTGCTGATGTAATCGTATTTAAATCCAGTTTTCCCTTTAATGGTCTATCAAAATTATGTGGGCTTTCTAAACGCCAAATTAAATTGATTGACTTCGTCTTTCAACCACACGATAACCTATTTGTATGATTGGCATAGCTGAAATTATTAACCGACGAAAAAAAAGGAGGAGGTTCTCAATTCGACCCGTATATTTTTATTATTTTTACTCATGACCCGCATAACTTTTTACTGAGAAGTCCGATTTCAATGATTCTTTTTAATTGTAGAGAGCATATCTCAAAGTTGGTCCCATTTAAATTTGAAAAATAAAATCCACCCCTAAGGGGGAAAAACAGATGTTAATTGTTTTTTTTTCCTATTGAATTTTTCAATTGTGAACCCATTCTATTTAAATTAGCCACACACATGAAGTTTTGATGACAATACAACTTATAATATAGATTTAGATTGTATCTGATGATGAAGACAGAAGGCAAGAGGTCCTCAACAGTTTACAGCAGCTATATCGTATTTGGGCTCATTTCATGTACCTTGATGAGAGCTTTAGAATTGGCTGGAGTATGAGACTGTCATCGAAGGTGTGACGATGGAGGCGAAAGACATTTGCTAGAGATTCGTAACAGTTTACAGCAGCTTTATCGTGTTTGGGCTCATTTAGAAAAAGCGCTCGTTCATCATGCGGGTTGTTTAACACCTTATTTGGTTCTAAATCTGATAATTCAATGCCATCGAGTATTTTCACTCTGCTCAGTGCCACATACAGCAAAAACTTTCTTTCCCAAGTCGATTACTGCTTTATCGAAGATCGTCACTTGTAATTTATGTACCGTGACGGCCCAGCATGGAATTACTGGCAACATCCTGCGTTCAAAGTCACCTTGACCCTTTATCCCTTGAAAACTTGCAACCACTGGAGGTATAGCAACACGACCATTGCTATCTTTCAGTTTCCTTCCTATGCTTTCATTGACAAAATTTCACTACAATGCAATCTGGTAATTCTCCTTCCTCTAGCTGACCCCGACGCACTGCGCAGTGACGGCCATTTATTTTTTTTACTATACCCGTACCACTGTTGACGAGACCCTCATAAACTGATATGTTAGGTCTCAGCATAACACAGGATTCGGTAGCTAATTTTATCTCAGATAAAAGGCCACAACAATTGTTCACATCTTTCAGTACTACAATATGTGGAGTTCTCTTCCCATAAGTAGCTACTTCGCGAGATTCATTAATGGAAAGAATTGTATAGACTCGATTGTGTTTCGAACTGTGGTAGTCATCTTGCTGCCTCGTTGGTCACGTGCGACTGCTGAGCGTGGGGCCTTGGTTGGATTACCGGGTCGGGCAAAAAGTGCAACTGGGGTTTTCCATGGTACGATACCCCCGTGCCTCGGAAAGCACGTTAAGCCGTTGGTCCTGCACCTGATCTCTCTCCGGTCATGAAGGATTGCCGTTCCATTGGACTATGAACGTAAAGGAAACACAGAAGGCACCTGTGTCTGCGCACACATTTGTACCACCCATAACCCATAATATCACCCGGGCTGATAACTTATGTCTCTCTCTAAGATTGGCCGTCGTGACCGAAAACGGTCAGGAGTCATTAATTTACTCGTCAAACTGTTTGATGGTAGGGAAAATTCTTCACCAAACAACACCCTTCGCCTAACAAGGAATTGGGAATTTCAATAGCGAACAAAAATTAAGCACAACGAAGTGGATTTCAGTAACGAAAAAGGAAACTAAAAACAGAAATATAAAAACTTTTTAACAAAGATTTCAAATGAAAAAAAAAATTACGTAAACCGTGAAATGATGGTAGCTTGATTGATCTTCGCTTATTGTTTGTTGGCGCCGCCTCAAAACTTAATTACTTATTTTAACTTTGGAACTCAGCTAGACTAAAACGTTGTTTTTATTTTTTATTTCGCTTTTCGGTTCCGGTTGTCGTCGGTTAAATTTTTTGGTAAAAAGTTTTTATTTCTTTCTTCTAGAAGATTCTGTAATGTGGTTTCTTGACTAGTATGTAAAGTCAAGTGCTCGTGGCTAAATAATAACAGCCGCTCAGGTAGACCTTTAGGTTAAGACACGCTTGCCTAGGTTGGTCCGTGGATGGGTGACCACCTATTGCATACCGAGTTTCCTCCGTACCTCGGCAAGCACGTTAAGCCGTTGGTTTCGGCTGTCATTTGTAGTTCTTTGACTGTCATTTGTAGTCTCTACAGGTAGTCGTGGGCTGAAAGCCTGACAACCAGTCAACCAGCCAAGGGGCATCAAATTACTCAGTACTAACTTGGTTGTGGAGGTCAGATAGGCAGTCGCTCCATGTTAAATACTTATTCAGCTGCATCTGGTTAGACTGGAAGCCGACTCCAACATAGTTCGCAAAAGGCAGATAATGATGTAAAGAAAGTCATGGGAAATTAAACCATGCAGTAACAATAAAAGTACACAAATGAAAAAAAAAACATTTTAGCCTGATTAATAAATTCCATGGCGTTTAAAGCCTGCTTTCAAGTCACCATCGTCTAAACGAGTCTTTATAAATATCATAACCCCGCCAAATTATATCTTTCACCGACAGAAGAAATCCAATCTACTACAACAAAAAACACAAATCTATAGATGATCCACGGATCACTGATTACAAATATTTATTCATAAACTAGGCACATATATTTGATTACGGCATCGATTATTTCGGAGGCTCAATAAGGAAAAATCAAGGCTTCCATATATATTTGGGAGGTCGCCTACTTGCCTGTTTGTTTATTCTAAACGAACGCCCCCCGGAAATAAGTCTGGATAGAGTTCAATTCGCTTTGATGGAAATGATGAGATAGATGTGATATTGGTCTGCGGACATGTTTTGTGCCTACAACCATCTGGTGCGTTCTGGTTTCTAGTTTTGGTTTGGCTTGACGTGATTTTCGAAATTCGTTTTATGACTTAATCTGGTAATTTATGTGATATTAGTAAAAATATAACACTTTGTTCAAGTCATTCATAGCATACAGGTAGGTATAAGGGACGGAGACGATTAAAACAGCGACACTTAAAACCGAACTTTTTAAATGCTATGCTTTTCTGCCCAAACATACTTAAAACACTGATTATTTAAAATCATCATACATTTTCAGTGCTTTCACAGTTGTTTGACTTCTGAGACTAATCTTATTGTACCTCAGTTGGCAACAGGCCTTCTATGACCTCTTAATGCAAGAATGTTTTAGTTCTATTTCGAGAGTGGGAAAGAGATAGATGTAGTAACCCCTAACGCCCTGGGGGGTTACCATGATCTGTTAGTGCAGGAATATTTTAGGACTATTCCGAGAGTGGGAAACTGACTGCGCTAGACAGTTGTCTAACTCCATCTCTTACCCACTCTCGGAATAGTACTAAAACATTCCTGCACTATAACAGATCATGGTAACCCACCTGATCACTGTAATTTTTTGACGGACTTGTCAGTGACAGCAATGAAACAGCATCCTTACTATAACGATAAAAACTCTTTGTGATTTTGACAGTGATTCAAAATCAGAACTACATGCTGCATTTTTAGAATATGTACCTAACTTTCCAGAACGACATTGCGTTAAATACTTACCTATTAAATTGAACTAATAAATCTGAACATAAAGCCCAAATAGGCTTAAACCTTGTCCCCAGTCACTCTGCACCAACAAACTCTTTGACCCAAATAACGTCGGCATAGATTACTGTTTACCAAGCGTCGCAAGCCCAAGATTAAGCCGAGAGACGTCAGTTAGGTACATTAACTGAGCCAACCAATCTAATTTTTAATGTTGCCGACCGATTTACTTCAAATATAAAATGCTTTAATGGAAATAGCGTAAATATTTTTGATGAGATCTTTCTGTTTGCTTTTTCTGTGGGATTCATTTGATGTAGTTGTCCATGGAGATTTTGAGTGTTAACATCTGAAAGTTAAGCTCATAGGCTCTATGAGCTCTCAGATCTTCGACGTAATCGGACCTGCCATTTTACAATGGGCTGGATATACGATTTTCATTAAGTAAATTAAAGTTTCAAAAGATTTTTATTTTATTCAAAAGGAACATCACAAACAGTTACAATATATAGTATAAAAAAGAGATACACATAATATTTGAACAATATTGTAGCCCACAACGCTGTTCACAGATTAACTGTGGAATATAGTAGACAATTAAACGCTAGGGTAATAATACATAATAATATATTATTAAAAACTAAACTTAACTAAACTTACTTAACTATCATGTTTAACCGGTTTTTTAACATGGCAATCAATAGAGCTCCTTGAGTATAAGACCTTTGAATTTACTGAGAGAACATGCAAAAATGACAATATGCTCAAAAGTCCCATTTTCCAGAAGGAACCTCACAATTTGCCCTCACATCAATTCTTCCTCACCTTGTCAACCGCATTATCACCTACCTTGAGGTGTTCAAAGGCGTGCATTTCAAATTGAAACAAAAAACTTTTCGTGGTTTTTAATCTACATACAATACACTCCTTATTTTTAATTACTCGAAAAAAAGAGCTATATCCAAAGCAAAATCATATAAAGATAAAAATCATACAAAGCCGTTGACGTTATTCTAGCACTAAAGAATCTCTCTCTCTCTTATTCATCAGTTATTTCAGCTAATATTTTTAGTACAAAAGAATATTTTCTATACTAAGCCAATACATAATACAATAGCACTTCGTTATCTACCATACGTAGGTACGTATATTACGCGGCCACGTTAATCAAATCAAAATCGCTAACGCAGATGGTAACGGCAAAATGATGGAAAATAGTCTCTAAATTCTCGAAAGCCAAGGTCTAATTTTGCAGTGAATCTTTAGGTTTTCAGTACATTCGTCCCTGGATACGTATGTACCTATGTATGGTCACAGGGGAACTTATCGAGGGAAAGCCAATCTCAAATGTAAAAGTAACAGAGATATACGCCTTTCTGTCTGTCACTCCGATATACGTGGGACACTCAGAAAGTTTTGCGACACTAAAAAAAATTGTTCTACAGGTACATATATTTGGTTTGTTGGTTGACAGCGCCTAAATTCGTTATACCAACGATACACGGTTGCCTTGGAGGGGCCTTCATCCATAAATGCCATTTGAAGTCTATCGAACGATTCATCCGGTTTCAGGCGACACTTGAAATCGTAAAAAATCATAGCTCTAAAATGTTCCCGGCGCAGATCCATTTTTCAGTAAGACACGATACTTTGAATTGGCTCGCAAAAAATGTGGAGGGAAATTTTGAAAATGGAACACACATATTTTTACTTACAAGTAATCATATTTTCGAAAAAGATTCTAACTGGCCAGTCTCCCATATATAAAAACTATTTATCGCAATACTTTCTGAGTGGCCTGGTATGTATGTAATTACTATGGTATTGACACTTCCTCGACCACTAACCTAGTGTATGTTTACTTAACGTTAAGAGCCTAACCATCTAGAGAGCCTGCATGGCCAACATAGTTTATATTTGTTATCCTTATACTACCCATTTACGGGAAAATTTCAGTATCACATTCAGTAGGTTGAATTGACCTGCAAATACAATAAATAAAAGCTAATGTTTTATGTACTTTAAAAAGTAAATTATAAGAGAAAAAACAAATAAACATTAATCAAAATCAAAAATGTTTTATTTCATTATTACACGTTGTACATTATACAGTTGGTGGCGTCTCCTTTTTAGATGCCTGTACCAGGAGGCACCGCTCTTTTATGTCTTACAATTGTAACATGTAACATTGTACAATGTAACATGGACTAAACAAAAGTTTTTTTTTTTTTATTATCAATAGTCTGTTGGTGTGTGTGTGTGTATGCAACCGTTCACTACCATAGATCGGATAGGTACTAAGCCAAAATTACATTGATCAAATGTTTAGCGAATTAGATAAACTACAATGCAGTGGTGTAAACTAATCGGACGGTAGCGAGTAAACAGTCACTGTCTAGGTGCTTGCCTTTACTAGACTGTACTTGTAGTCGCTACTCGCCACTGTCCTTGATTGGGTATCATCGACCAGTTCCATATATGTACATTGCCAGTGTGGAGCCCTTCTGCAGGATATGCCCCACCTCCTTTTTGCACATCCTACACAGCCACCTGCACCTTTCAGGATTTAAACGAAGCCAAGGAAAGAGCGGTGCAGATGGCTAATATACTGTTCGGATATTATTTGAGTCCATCGACACGCAAAGAAGAAGAAGGCTGTCCTTGACAAAGATACATGCCTGAGCATTTGGAGATAGCACGAGTGTGCCTTTTATACGAAGGTGAAGATTTTTTGAAAATTCATCCCTTAAAGCCGGAAAAAAAGTATGAAAGTTTCTATGGAAATTCGTCATTTTCCCATCGAGCACACAGCTTACTCAAAAATTCCTGGCGCCCAAATACCCAATAGGTACCTTAAAAATGAAAAATGGGGTCTAATATTCTGCCAGAACAATCCTCTTTGGCGTTACATATGCATAGTATTTTATTGCCCTTGCCTCGCGATCGTCTTTTCTTTGCGACTCGAAGTGCAGCGAACATCACTCACTTTTCGCCACAGACTTATTCTGAGTGACGTGACGGATTGGAACTCGAAGACAGAGGCGTATTACGTCCTCTAAGTTGGGAGGCACTTTCGTAGTTTGATGGAAATGTGAGTGATTGCGTAGTTTTTTCTTGTGTTGTTATCTAAATGGAATTGTGAAGCAATTTGCTGCTGATTGATGTTATGTTGCTATGTTATAAAGTCTTTATAACAAAAGGTTTAAATGACAAGTCAATAGGGTTATTGGGAAGATCGTGCTGCTTTTATCGTTAAAGAATTTATATAGCCAGTTGTAATAAAAAGTGTATATTCTCAGATAATCTGCTCCTGCAAGAAACATAAAGTTGACAACAGAAACAGAAAAATGACCACTGTTTTTTTTTTTGTTAAAAGACAAATTGCTCTACTTAAAAAAAAACACGAAACAGATCACCTTTTTGTATGGTTCAAATGGAAACCTCAATGTTTAAACCTCGATATAATAAACTAAATAATAAAAGAACTAAAATTTATAAAGCTCAGAGAGATGAATACAAAAATACGGGCCTAAAGCATAAAGGAACGACAGCAAAAAAAATATTTGAAAAATACTCTCCACCTGCACTCAAACGCTGTTCCAAATACAAAAATCATTGACTCACTCATAAGCATAACAGTCACAGCTAAAAGGCCACCATTCAAAAATAGACCATCGAATAAAAATCTCAAAAATTCTCAAAACAGGCGTCCTTGGAGTAGCTCTGTTATTTACCCAGTGCAACATCGCATGGACTAAAAGTATCGCATATGACTGAATTCTCTTTGAGCTCGCTACGACTCAAGTAATGCTATTTTCCCAATCACTCTTTGAAAGGCATCGTTATTACATTCGTCCGCTCGTGTAAAGCTTAAAACTGCGTTTTATGCAACAAATATAGCGCTTGATTTTCAATTACTTTAAGCGCTTTAAATGCGGATGGCTTTTTACAGCGCTTTTGATAGCCAAAAGCGCTGTAAAAAGCCTGTGAGGTATGGTTGACTGTTGTTTGGAATTTTCCACAACATATTACAACCTGTTTTATATAAATTTTAAATATGTATTATAAGTTCTACTACACTAAATAGCGAAGACTCAAAATATTTATATTACTGAAAATGAGCAGCTGTAACACCTTCCAATATTAAAATCATTGTCCTATCTACGTTGTCGGGCAGGTCCTCCGAAATTCCTCTATTTCAACTGAAGAAACTTGAAATAATTGAAACATAACATCACGGCTGTAATCCCCAAAGGGTTATGCAGAGGTGTACCCGTACGCCCACATTTCGCTAGTTATATTAAGTCCTATGTAATAGGGGCGATCCTATTGCCATCAACCGGGCACAGTAACTGCTACTGAGAAATTCCCTGAACCGCATGCTCAGCAGTTGCGCTTGCGACCGCTTGACCAACGACGAATAGTAAGAATAATTAAACCATCTAAGTTAAACAACTAACAGCTTCTTATTGTCTTCTCCCTCTTATTTTTATATACAAGTAGGTACTCGCAGTCTCTGTATCAAGCAATTAATCTGCACAACGTATTTACGAGATGGTTCGCATCTTTTGTGGGAGAAATGAATGACATTAAAGCGAGACCATTTCACCGCCGAGTGGGGGATTGTTATTATGACATTAATAAATAGATGAAGACTTCGCGCCTCTACGCGGGAAGTGCACTTGCGAGGCAATTCATTCATTTTCTCTACTCTAACATAAATGCAGATGTTGTACGTGAAACTACATCTTGATAGCTTGAGTTTTTTTTAGGAGTAGAATAGAATAGAATAGAATAGAATAGAATATACTTTATTGTACACCAATATTGATACAGAACGGTTTACAAAATTGTTAATTTTATGGTTACAATGGCGGTCTTATCGCTGATAGCGATCTCTTCCAGACAACCTTTGGATGGACTGTACGAACATGAAATAGAAAAAGGGGGGGTAGTCAGTGGTGTACTGCAATTAATATACAAAATTTAATATAATACAAGTTATTTACTACTTATCATGTAATATAAATACAATGCATATAAATACATATATATAATAAATACAATATAATAATAATAAATATTTTGTTTTATAAAATAAAAATAAAAAAATAAATATTACAGAGAAAGAAAATGATTTTCAACTAAGCTTTTAAAAGCAACGAGTGACTGAGCTTGTCTTACTGACACCGGCAATTCATTCCATAAACGGACAGCCTGGACCGTGAATGACTGGTCATAAAATTTGGTGGAATGTGCAGGCATCAAAAGTCTCAAATTCATTACACAGAGTACATTATCTTTTGAAATTAGTGTTTGAGTAAATCGGGACTGATCATGGCATTATTAAAAATACTTAGTTTGTCAAGATGCTCAACGCGCTCGTGGAAACCAATACTGGATTAGACTTGTTAGCTGATGAATGGAAGACAATAATGTTAGAATATTTGTGGTTCTGTGAGGAGAGAGGGTAAAAGGATTACATAACTTAATTTAGTATTAATGGCTTTGCTGTACTAAATGTAATATATAAATAAGATATTACAAATATTTTACTTCTGGAGGGAAAAGATGATCATTCACAGCTTGATCAACTTATAACCCGCCTTTGCCGTAGTCTCATCAACGAAATAAACTAATTAAAAAAAAAAACTGAACACAAAGCAAATGATAATTCAAATAAAAATTACACCAAACATCACGTCGCACAGTTTTCGCAATCCTTTAAACTTCTAATGTCTAAATCCCGTCTGTGTCCCAGCTTCCCCGAACTCCATACGAACACAATAAAAACAAACGAAGTTCGCACACAGAACAAGTTTCTGAATGCTTGAATAGGCAATTGCACAGTCCTAGCTTCCGAGCTCCGCCTGACTGTACTTCACTTTAGTTGACTTTTTATTATAAATTCGCTGTATTTTAATGTCCCCTTCGTTGGTTTTTCTTTACCTGGCAGATTTTCTTTTAACAATCTTCTGTTACGTGGGTAGCTCCATAGTTGTAGGTTTTGTTTATGTTAGATGGAGAAGAGATAGTGAGCAGCTCCGACAACGCCCTATATACCTGTGCAAACGCGGGCAAGGAATAAGACAAGCATTGAGAGATCGTCTGTGGTATCAGACAAAATACATCATCTGTCTAGCCTTTCTCCAACTGTCTTGGGATCGCCTTCCAGCTTAACCAGACTGAGCTGAGTAGCATATTTCCACATAGAGCGACTGTCCCAGTTAATTGGCAATACGATACCCCCGTTAAGACTGGTAGTCAGACGTTCGACTTTTGTTCAGACGTCAGGCAAAAAAACAAACAAAGGCTAGTCTATTTTTATACTTCGGTGTCCTCGTGATTAAAGTCTATAGAGAACAAGCAGCAAGGCATGTAAGTACTTACTTAGAAACGAAAGGCAAAGCAATAATTTACTTAGGACAATATTTTAATAAGACACTAATATCATCACTTTTCTCATAACTCCCACTAAGTACTATGTAATTAAATAAGAACATGCATAAATTAATTATCCGCTCATATTTCATAATATTTCGGTAACTACAAAAAATTCACTGTAGGTAAATTGGCTCTTACTGAATTTTCCCTAAAGAAACCACCTAATTATTTTGTAGCAAAATAGCCTAAATATTTTAGACTTCATTAACACTTTATTTTGAAAGAATGTCTGGTATGCTTTGATACCGAAATAAGATATTTCGCTTCGAAAACTGCGATGAGAAACGGGAGACCTTTCGCAAAGGATCCGATTTACGCAGATTCATTACGGACAGAGTTTAAAAAGTTCTCGGATTTATTTTCATTTGCAACATTGTGTAATTGAGGGAACAGCCTGTAGAAGTGCCTGAAAAGATTTTCTGTTCAATTCTTTACTTTATCGTGTTTCTTTTTTTTATTGTCTTCGAAAACGCTGAAAACAGAATACTTCCATCTTTTGTTTTCTTTATTTCGTTTCGTGCTTTCGTTCATGTTCTTGTTACATAATAATAATATTGATTTAAATTAAAGAGATTAATGATACAAAAAAAATCGTTATTTAAAAACAAAAGAGATAAATCACATACATGAAGTGAAATAACCCAAAAATAGGGTTATTCCCTGAGTACCCCAATCCCGAGGTCCCCGTCCCGGAGGACCCCGATTTAATTTAATCTTGCGAGGTACTCAGGGAATAACCGAAAAATATGCTACGTCTCAGTGAAACTTTAAAGCAATATCACACAATTGCCACACAGTTTAAGTACATCACATCATTCATCATCATTGATCTTTATTTTCATTCACATAAGATTGCTGTTTGATTTGCTGCCATTGACAAATCTGTCTTATTGACAGATTTGTCATCAGTCATCTTTATTGCTCATTTAAATAAGGTTGTTGTTTGCTGCAGTCAGGAGAAACCTAAGAGTGAAAGGACTATACACACTATTACTGGAAGCACACAGCTGGCTCAGCTGCCTAAGTAGAATATGTCGTCAATGACATAGTCTTATCTATCGTTACTCGTAAGTTGTATTTAAAAGTTTTCTTGTCGTAGCATCGAAAATATTTCTTTTTTAATTTTAAGAGAAAAGCCCAAAGTACGAATTTTGATCATTATACCAGCCAATTTCTACGTAAATTAGAAGGTAATCGAATTATTTTGACAGTCCCAGCGCGGCGCGGATTGAATTCAATTAGGCAAGATATTGCGTTGACTTAGTCTCAGCCAACGTTGAATCTACATACTATAACCAATATGGGGAAATTTTTGGCTAACTAGATTTTGTCTCACTAAAGTAAAATCGAAAAAGGAACAAAAATTTAAATGGATCCTACTTATAATGATTTTACATTTTTATTTGAAATTACAACTTTTTTTTTCGTTTATCTTTAGCAGTACAATAATAAATTATAAATTGTACTCGTATTTACGCCATGTATGTCTTCCTTCATCTTTATCTCAGCGATCCAATTGCTCTGTATATCGAGCTGTCCTGTCTGATCTGATCTGTTGGTCATGGGTTCGAACCCCAACTGTTGCACAACTGATGACCTTCTTCTATCACGTTTAGTTTCGATGCTGGAGTTAGCAGCCATTCTAGCAAAAATGTATTGAGATGAGCCCTGGACCCTTAAAAACCAATCAATCGAATTATTGCCTTCTCTATGAAACAGCTCATTCTAACTTGGTTGCTAATTTTCCAACTACCGCAAGCACTATTTATTTCCTCGGGTTTGCCTCAGCGCTCGTACACGTTCCTTGCGTGCGAGCGCTGAGGCGACAAAGCACCAAAACGAATGTCGTCTCACGATAATTGGAATTGCGACATGTAATACTCGTATGGCAGAAGAATATTTCTGTCTATTTTCCGGGTAGTTGGGTCAAATTATTTTTCATACTCAACTACTTGTTACCCGCTGCTTGATCTGCTTTGAGGTCGGAAACTATCCCACAAACACGTACAACCGAGATAAAACTTATCCTATGTCTTAACCCAAGTTATGCCTGCTCTCAGGCATATTTCTTGCTATAAAGCCAAGTCAGAGGCCCACGGGCGGCATAAAAACTCTGACACTAGGTTAAGCACCAACCACACTATAAAGAAAGACCCAAGTTATGGTCTACTTGTGAACCAAATTTCATCGAAACCCGTCAAGCCGTAAGGTGAAAAGATCGATAGATAGACTGACCGACAAACGAACAGAGTTAGGTACTTTCGGATTTATAAGATTAAGTTTGGATCACAGTTTCGATATTGTTAAGTGGAAACGGGAATTTAATAGTTTATATTGAGGTCATCTAGGAGGTCCGTGTCCAGCAATTAACTTTTTTCTGCAGAAGTCAATCCGGATTTTTAACAACTAAGAACACGTTCAATGATTGCATGCGGCAATCATATAATTTGATTTATAATAGAACAACGATTAACTTGCAAATTAATACGCGGAAATTCATGTGAAGAAACCTGAATTTATTTAAGCCAATTTAAATAATTTATGCAAAAAGTAGAATTTATCTTAGTTTTAACCAACTTTAAAAAAGTAGGTTGCTTTTTACCACATATGTAACTGAGTGACAGAATGAGACAATGAATCAAACAAAAGTCAGCGACTTCCGAAATTGAAGTGTTTTTTTTTTTAAGTCGGTTGTTTATTTTTGGAAAAAAAGTTTTTATTTATCTCGTCTAGGTGTAATCGCTTGATGATATTCAAGCTTAAAACGTATACAAAGACTAAGTTAATTGGGTTGTAAAACAACTAAACATGCACACAATACAATATTCATTCAACAGCTAGTGTCAGATTGTTGTCCCATTGGACTATGAGATTAAGGCAAAGAGGGTGCAACTATGTCTGTACTCCCATTTGCGCACTATCACTACCACTTAACTATCACTTTTGGCGTCGTTATATGTCTAAAATAATTTTTGTTTACTTATTGTATATTTTTAACCGACTTCAAAAAACAGAGGAGGTTCTCAATTCGGTTGTATTTTTTTTTTGTGTTTGTTACCTCATATCTTCTTCATTTATGAACCGATTTGAAAAAATCTTGTTTAATCTGAAAGGATTTATACTTCCCAATTGCTCCCATTGAAATTTCATCAACATAAGTTCAGTAGTTTGGTTTTTAAATCAAAATAGCTGGAAAAAATATGTCATCCAAGTAATAGAAATTGCGAAATTGTTACTTGACAAGGATTTGTGTGTGATACGATAACTAAAAAGTGTAAAATAAAAACTTTTACCCAAAAAAAAAACACGAAATAAGTGGAAAATAACTTTACTTTCGGAAGTCGGTGGCAAAATGTCAATGAAACAAACAATAGTCACCGACTTCCGAAAGTAAAGTTATTTTCCACTTTTTTTTGTGTTTTTGGTTGTTATCTTTTACTTAATTTTGTTTTATTGTTTTGTCCTGTGCGAGTCTAATAAATACTTTTTCTTTCACTGTAATATCTCCCACGTCGAAGGCCAGTCTCCGCTAAGATTGGCCGCCATTACCGCAATTCGGTCAGGACAATTAATATTATTACACGATGCATCATCTAAACTAAGTAGGACTTCATAATATAGTAAACGCTTTCGGTGATTAACTACATACGCACGTTTTCACAGTGTGATTTGTCAAAGCGTCTTATCTGGCTACCTATCGAGCATTTATTCTCCAAACAACAGAAGGAAAAAATATTCTCCATCGTTGCGAAAAAACAGATGAGCGGGCACGAGGGAAATAACGTAAGGGAAGGTGTCCATCTTCGTTCGTTTTATCTTGAATTGCTGGATGTTTGGATATGGTTGTTGTATTTTTGATGACATTTTTGTACCTATTTAAGCTAATAGGTTAATGTTGTTGGTATGTAGAATGAAGAAATGGCGTGAGCGTTTTGAAGATGAATGTGACACACACACATGGACAATGTGAAAGGTGTTATGGCTAGAAAGGGATGACTACTGAGATGGCGACTAATATAGAAGTACGGAAGAATTTGAATGCGAAGGCAGTTAGCAGGGACGTGGTATAACCTGATCTTCTAAAACCTATCCTTCTTTTTTTAATAACCCTGGTCTGTCCCACTGCTGGGCCAAGGCCTCCCCCATTCTTTTCCAACTCTCCCGGTGTTTGCCTTCTCCAGCCAATCAGTCTGGAATGAGTCCAAGTCATCACGCCAGCGTTTCTTGGGCCTACCTCGGTGACGCCGACTGTCTTCAGGCTCCCACCTTGTGACGAATCTGGCCCTTCTGTCCCGACACATCCTGGAAATGTGACCCACCGCATCCCATTTTAACCCCGCAGACCTGTCTTAGAGCGTATTATGGTGTTACGCATTCGATAGGTGAGTTTGATATTTAAAATGCTACGCTCCATCGCTCTTTGGCAAAACTTTAGTTTGGACTTCTGAGCCTCCGTCGAAGACCAAATCTGAGCGCCATAGATTAGGATAGACCGGATACACATGTCAACGAGCTCACGCTTAAGTGAGATCGGAAGATTGCTCTTCATACGCGCTTTCATGGACCAATAGCTTCTCCAAGCATTTTCGACGCGACGGTCAATCTCTTTGTCTATCCATCTTATTAAAATTAATTATGAAACTATCTTCTAAAGCTGTGTAGATATCACCCGAAACCTAGGTACGTAATAGTTCTATTCATCCCCCCCAATACACAATTCTAGGTACAGTAGCATTGTTTCGCAAAATATAGCATTCCCGATGCGACAGCACGTGACAGCAATGCTAAGCCGTGCACGTCCGTGGTTAAACTATCGATAAATATTTGTGGGACACGGTACACCACTAGTGCTTCGAGTACAGACAGCTGGCATTATTTGTGTGTAGTGTGTATAAAGTGATCTGGTAAATTGAAAATTAATATAACTTGTTTTATGCACTGTCGTCCCTTCGTCTCAGCTTGATGGACCCAGCTGGACCTGGAACTTTCCAGATGCTGAGGAGGTCATAAAAAAGTCAAAAAAAAACGCCAAAAGCGAAGCGTGAACGAACGTACATCCGAATAATTTATAAATTAAAAATACTGGTTTCGCACATAATAAGGTTTTAAAATTCTATTCCTGGTGATCCTTTTTTGCGGTTTTTACAGTAATTTAGTCCAAAATGCCATAATGTTTAGTATTTTCCGATTTAAACATCGATACAATTTGTTCGATACAAGTAGTGTGTTGTGTTCCTTACTAGGACCTCAATTTCTAGTTCTTCAGTGAAATGGTTACTTGGGCAAGAGTGCTCAATCGTCACTTAAAAAAACAACAATCGAGAAACCATAAATGATAAAAAAATACTACATATAATTCAGATCAAGTTCTAACTCACGTGGGTTCATAAAAACTAATTATAAATTAAAAAAACTGCATAGAGTTATTTTTCCAATTTATTCATTCTTATAAGAATGATTATAATTGACTAAAATCACGTCTGACATTTAAAGAGTTATTTTAATTAAAAACCACAAACGTAAGTAAGCTGAAATAGTTTATGATGGTAATTAATTATACTTAAATCATTCGCAAACCAGTTTCCAGTTAATATGATCTAAGTAATCCATACATGCTTGCATATCCACACAGTAAACGATAGCATAGTTTAATGTAATTCACATTTTTGTACGGTACGATTAATACCACCAAGAACTCAACGAGACAGGCTCCACCTAGTGTGAAGTTCATAAGCAAAATGCGTCCTTTGCGTTCTTTGAAATGTAAAACTAGCTATTCACTTAGATCATAAGGAAAGAAGAGTGGGCAAAAATGTATGGGCGGCACACCCACGTCCGCCACAGCTGAGACTACTTTTGTTTAGAAGGTATCACAGCGATGTATCTCTGTGCCAAAGCGCATCAAATTCTGTCCCGGGGTTCTCTATTTATTTGAAGTTATAGGTTTAACTTACTGAGCATTATTGAAACAAGTATACCATATAAGACTCTTTCATTACTATTTAACAAAAATATCTCAATAACTGATGTTTAATTATTCCATTTCTTTATTCTTAACATAAGATCACGCCTGTTATCCCCGAAGGGTTAGGCAGAGGTGTACCTAATAGAACATCAACATGTCGCCCGTTATGTTTAAGTCCCATGTTATAGGGGGTGAGCCTACTGCCATCAACCTGGCATAATTCCAGACTCCGTGGCTGCGAGGGCAAAAATTTATGGGCAGCACACCCACGTCCGCCACAGCTGAGACTACTTTTGTTTAGAAGGTATCACAGCCATGTATCTCTGTGCCAAAGCGCATCAAATTCTGTCCCGGGGTTCTCTATTTATTTGAAGTTATAGGTTTAACTTACTGAGCATTATTGAAACAAGTATACCATATAAGAGTCTTTCATTACTATTTAACAAAAATTTCTCAATAACTGATGTTTAATTATTCCATTTCTTTATTCTTAACATAACATCACGCCTGTTATACCCGAAGGGTTAGGCAGAGGTGTACCTAATAGAACATCAACATGTCGCCCGTTATGTTTAAGTCCCATGTTATAGGGGGTGAGCCTATTGCCATCAGCCGGGCATAATTCCAGACTCCGTGGCTGCCACTGAGAAATTCCTGATGGAAAAACCCAATAGCACTTTGCCCGACCCGGGAATCGAGCCGCTCATGCTCAGCAGTCGCGCTCGCGACCACTAAACCAACAAGGCAGTCGGTTATTTATTCTTATACACATATAATACATTTTGCACATATATAAAATAATATTAAAGACAACATTTAAAAATATAAAATAGGAGCCCACCAGCATCAGGAACAGGGCCAGATCTAGATACTTGAATTCTTATCTTTCTCTACTTGCACGAAGTTCTCGTCATGCGGGACCGTTATATCAGCAATCAGCGACGCTCCAATCGATCTATCACCACAATGTCAGGCTTATTGGCGACAATAGTTCTGTCAGTAAGGATAGGTCGATCCCATTACAACTTGATATTGCTATCATCGAGAACTGGGTCGGGCGAATACTTATACTGTGACACTTCTGATTCCACAAGGTTGTACTTCAACGCAAGTTGCTGGTGGATAATCCTGGCAACGAGGTTGAAATGATGAAATTCGACATTTTTCCGCTGCGACTACACACGCGTTGTGTCTATGCAAGTACTCTCTGTTAGCCAGAAGAGGACACCCAGATATAATGTGTCGGATCGATTCTCCCGGACGGTGGCATGCCCGACATAATATGTCAACCGTGCCATCCTTAATTCTATCCTTAAATCATAACTTCGTCCATTATTGCACAGACAAAAACTTCGGTTTTTTCCGATCCAACGTAATTTATGATGAATCTTGCGACCGTTGGGTTCAGTTCGAACAATTGATTCGTTATAGTCAATCGTCTCTTACGTAATACGGACCGATTACAAATCAAACAAACCGTTCCATGACTAGGAAGAAACATAATTCTAGTTCAACAAATCCAAATCAAAAAGCAGGTAAAAGTAGTTCAAAGTCCGAAGCGGGTAGTTAATTGTTTAAGTAGGTATCGTAATAAGAAAGCGCTCAATCACAACACAAGGGTTTTGAGTTGACGGGCAAGTGCCGACAATGACAATGACGGGGGTACTCAAGATATTTTTTTTTGTGTATGGCATCTTGCAGGTCAACCTAGGAGGTTTTTTCTGCTTAAACAAACTATCTTGTGGGTGCCTTGAGTGTAAAGCCTCCAGCCAGGGGCAACGGAGATAAGTACGACCGCAGGAGATTTTATGGTCGGTCAGCCTTTGTGGTGACTCTGGCCCATATATTTTGTTAAGATTCACGTTATTTTAGTCAATAACAATATGAAACAACGGTACCAAGTGAGTAAAAATGTTTTACACAATTTAGGTACGAACACAGTTTTATTTAATGACCTCCGGGATATTTTTAATGCAACATAGTTAAAAATGATTATTTTTGTTAGGTGTTTCAAGTCATAACTAATATATGGCTGGCGGACCTGGGTGTATTTTGCTCAGACTCCTTTAAGAGCAAATTAAAATAAGACTAAACTGGTCTTGTACGAGGCCAAAAGGCCAAATATTAGATTAAAGAGCTAATATGCATAATATCTTGGTGTCCTATATTCACATTTGAAGAGCCGAGTATGTTTGTTTTGATAAAACTGAAATTATTATTAAGCTCTGTCTAAATTACACGTGGAAGATTTGTTAAGTTGGAACTGTGCTTTCAAAAGCAATGCATCATCATCAGCCTACAGCATTCCACTGCTGGACATAGGCCTCTCAAATTGCACCTGCTTTTCTTCAACTCTCATCCAGTTGCTGCCAGCCACCCTGCGGAGATCGTAGCTTCACCTAGCCTGAGGGCGTCCCACGCTAGTTGATTCGCGGTCTCCACTCAAGTACACGTCTAACCCAACGCCGTCCATTGTCACTTTAGCTTGCTTATGCTGTGAGCTATATACGAGAACTTTGGTTCCTTGCCGGATCACCTCGTTTCAGATTCGATCCCACAGACAGAATGTAAGCATAGCCCTTTCTATAGCTCGCAGCTCATGTACTGAATTCTTGGACTCTTGGCTTGGACGTTTGCCCGTCGATATTCCTCACACCCTGTATTCTATCTATCTTGCTACTAGCCCGGTTGATCATCAATCTTATTGACATTTTCCGGTCACTTACCGACGCGGGCGCAGCTACAGCTGCAGCATATAGAATGGCACAGGAACTGAACCCGGAGCTCCGCGGCCGCACTGAAAACATATAACACCAGTAATAGGTATGTAGTATACTTGACCATGATTTATTGGTAAAATCGAATATTTATATAAATTCGCATGAAGTCTTGGGTTCGATTACCAGGTTGATCTAAGTGTTATTGGGTTTTTCCATGAGGAATTTCTCAGTAGACAGTCACTGGGACTTAAACATAACTGGTGAGGTGTGGGTGTACTATTAGGTAGAAATAATCCCGAAGGGTAAGGCAGAGGTCAACCTAAATAGGCAGAGGTCAACCTAAATAGGCAGAGGCAGAGGTCAACCTAAAGAGGCAGAGGTCAACCTAAATAGGCAGAGGTCTACCTAGATAGACAGGTCTACCTAAAGAGGCAGAGGTCAACCTAAAGAGGCAGAGGTCTACCTAAAGAGGCAGAGGTCTACCTAAAGAGGCAGAGGTCAACTTAAAGAGGCAGAGGTCAACCTAAAGAGGCAGAGGTCTACCTAAATAGGCAGAGGTCTACCTAAATAGGCAGAGGGCTACCTAAATAGGCAGAGGTCTACCTAAAGAGGCAGAGGTCAACTTAAAGAGGCAGAGGTCTACTTAAATAGGCAGAGGTCTACCTAACTAGGCAGAGGTCAACCTAAATAGGCAGAGGTCTACCTAAAGAGGCAGAGGTCAACTTAAAGAGGCAGAGGTCAACCTAAATAGGCAGAGGTCAACCTAAAGAGGCAGAGGTCAACTTAAAGAGGCAGAGGTCAACCTAAAGAGGCAGAGGTCAACCTAAATAGGCAGACCTCTACCTAAAGAGGCAGAGGTATACTTAAAGAGGCAGAGGTCAACCTAAATAGGCAGAGGGCTACCTAAAGAGGCAGAGGTCAACCTAAAGAGGCAGAGGTCAACCTAAATAGGCAGAGGTCAACCTAAATAGGCAGAGGTATACTTAAAGAGGCAGAGGTCAACCTACATAGGCAGAGGTCTACCTAAATAGCAAGAGGTCAACTTAAAGAGGAAGAGGTCAACCTAAAGAGGCAGAAGTCAACCTAAATAGGCAGAGGTCTACCTAAATAGGCAGAGGTCTACCTAAATAGGCAGAAGTCAACCTAAATAGGCAGAGGGCTACCTAAAGAGGCAGAGGTCAACCTATAGAGGCAGAGGTCAACCTAAATAGGCAGAGGTCAACCTAAATAGGCAGAGGTATACTTAAAGAGGCAGAGGTCAACCTAAATAGGCAGAGGTCTACCTAAATAGAAAGAGGTCAACTTAAAGAGGAAGAGGTCAACCTAAATAGGCAGAGGTCTACCTAAATAGGCAGAGGTCTACCTAAATAGGCAGAGGTCTACCTAAATAGGCAGAGGTTTTGAGTTGACGGGCAAGTGCCGACAATGACAATGACGGGGGTACTTAAGATATTTTTTTTTTGTGTATGGCATCTTGCAGGTCAACCTAGGAGGTTGTTGTCTGCTTAAACAAACTATCTTGTAAGATTCACGTTATTTTAGTCAATAACAATATGAAACAACGGTACCAAGTGAGTAAAAATGTTTTACACAATTTAGGTACGAACACAGTTTTATTTAATTACCTCCGGGATATTTTTTAATGCAACATAGTTAATGATTATTTTTGTTAGGTGTTTCAAGTCATAACTAATATATGGCTGGCGGACCTGGGTGTATTTTGCTCAGACTCCTTTAAATACCCGTTTTTTTTTAATAACACAACCATATTATATCTATAATAATATTATAAAGATGTAGAGTATGTAGTTTTGATGTAGGAGATAATCTCTGAAACTAATCGACCGATTTCAAAAATATTTTACTGATGAAGAGCTACACTATTGTCGAGTGCCACAGAATATGTTTTTATGCTTCGCGGGCGAAGTCGCGGGTGGAACTTAGTCGGATTTATCATCTCTAAACACAAGATTCAACGCACATCCTTAATTACGATTCAACCTCAAGAGCAAATTCAAACGGCTTGTTAATCTCTTCACTGGCCAAATAAATGGGTATTGGCCTTAACACATCGGTGTTTACACATTCAAAATAGCAATTAACGGACTGTCGATCAAGTGTGGAAGACTGTCAACCCTTCCTTGCCTCATCATCAATATCCTTTACATCAAACTCGATCTCATACGCATTAATCGAATCTGTCTCCCAACAAAGTCTAATCGGATAAATGGGTTCGTAAAAATTACTCGCCGTACAATTTATAAACGGGACTGTAATCGAATTATTCGGTAAAGTAATTAGGTCATCAATTCTGGACGTACGAGGGTTGTGCAGTTGCGGTATACTTAATTCATTTTGGTTTGGGATCCATCAAAGGGATGAGAACGTGGAATGGTAAGAGTCGGTCAGACCTATAATTTTCCGATGTCGTACTACACAATTGTGTTTTTCATTGAGATTTGTACACAGGCTGTGACCTGTCCAATATACTCGGAACTAACAGAAGGACATTCTGAGAATCATACCGCTTACGAACAGGACGTTCTATGTATTTGAGATTTAACGCTATAGTTCTACCAATCGGGTATGCCACACAGTTGCAAAATTTTGTGTGTTTCTAAACCAGAATTTTCAAGGGTCTCTAAGCAAAGGTCGCTGAACTTTTAGGTTCGTTTGTGAGACGTAAAATTTCAGCGATCCGACGTTTAGAAGCATCCGGTAAATAATACAAAGTAATTAGTGTTTTAGTTTATAATTATAATAAATAGAACTTCCGTCTCAGTTTGCTTTAATTTGTGTATTTGAGATCCTGCTTTCACAACTTACCGTAAAAACTATTTAAGTCAATGCTTCTTAGTTAAAATTGTCCGAAGTGTTGTAAAATAGCAAACTGCTTTAATAAATCACTTTGATTTCATTTACCAGCTTCTTTCGTGTCATCAACCGTAGCTTGAGAGCTCAAGTACCCACGTTTCAGCTCATTCAGCTCAGTTAGTTCAGGATCATCATCCACGATCACAGCCTTCAACTTCTCAACAGTTTCGTCATACAAAGCGCCTTGCAACTCAACCTGGATCTCCCTTAAACTTTTCCCCTTTGTTTCTGGCACCATCAAGTACGAGAAAATAGCACCGATGATAGATGCACCGGCATAGAACCAGAACACTCCAGCCAGACCAGCTACATCCTTCATCTCTTGATACCCTTTGACTGACAAGAAGTTTAGGAACCCTCCCAGAATGTTTTGGAGAGTCATGGCCACTGATTTAACGTTCAGAGGGAATATTTCTGCAATGAGAACGAAGACTAGCGACTCGTAGCCTAGAATGGACAACATGCTAGTGAAGATGATGCCAACGAAAGGAATGTAACTATAGTACAAGGAAGAAGTGGGCTGTATAAAGAAATAGGCCCCAACTATAATTAGGGTTATGCCAGCGCCGAGGTAGGAGAAGATGAGCAGGGGACGACGCCCAACCTTGTCCACTATAGCTGATGAAAATATACCTGCAAATAAATTGGGAGTTTTAAATGAGACGGCAAGATGCTATAATATTATTTTAAATTATGTTCAAAGATTCTATTAAATATAACTAGTCATATCAGATATGGTTGACATTCATATTATGATGAAACTTCCTTATTTCTTACCAACAAAGAATTTGACTGCTCCAAATATTATCAGCACAGTTGAAATATTGACGTTCGTCTCGCTCTCTTGAACAATGCGGCCGATGTATTGTTGGATGGCAATTGTTCCCGACATAATTTGAGTGATTTTCAAACCTGTTGAATAATATCGTTATATTAGGTGATTATTTCACGTTTTGAGTATGAATGTGGATGTGTGTAATAGTAGAGGAAGACCAAAGAAGAATATTAATATGGCAAGAAAGGAGGTGTCTGATGAGATGACGAGTAAAAGACAAGTATGGAAGAAGAAGACATGCTTCGACCACAAATAAATTTGGATAAGGGCAGGAGAATGATGATTTGGCGATTATCACGAAGCACCACTCATTGCAGGGTCGTACGGCGAAGCGGATCTCACTTCGCATTGGCTTGTATAGAATCCGTTGAGCAGGCATCAACGGATACACCTACGATGAGCGGTGTCGTGTGAGAAACACCTAAGATACACTAATATTACGATGAATGTTAGCTATTACTATACATCCATCATTTTGAGCCCTCTTTTCTCATGCACGAGGTTGTGGATTCAAAATCAGGCAAGTGACTTATTCAATTTATTTACCATTGAAAAGCACCACTGCACTGGGACAAAACCAGAATTTATAATAATTAATATGTCTGTAATCGCCAATCTTCCAGTAAGCGTGATGATGAATGCTCGTGCCTACTCTTTATGAGAACAGACTATTGGCATGCAGTGGCACAAATAGGCTGGTATCGTTACTGTTACTACTCATCTGTAGATACTAACCTATACAGATAATGAGTGCCTTGCGGTATCGCTTCCCAGTAAACAGCTCTTTTATAGAACCTGAGCGAAGCGTCTCCTTCTTAACATCCACCATCATTGATGTCAGCCGATCCTCTATTACCTGTAAAAGTTATGGTTACTTTTGTGAAATCAGTATAGAACGCTATCGGTATCGCATCGGCATCGGGGTATAAATAAAGAAAGAAAGAAAAAGTATTTATTAGTCGCGCACTGGACAAAACAAAATGGTAACTTGACAATAAAACAAGATTTAAAAAAAGTAAACTTAAGAACAAATCGCTAATCAGCCTTTATATGTCTGATGTTGTTAAGAGGGGAGTGGTATGGAAAAGTTTACAATTTATATACTCGTATTATAACTGTATGTAAATATCAAACTAGTCGGTAAAAAGTGTGCTCAATTAACCAGTAACTACCCTTTTAGCACCAATTGTACAATATCTACTAAAATTCAGGTATTTTCTCACCTTCTCATCCTTATCCGCGCTTAACTTGATCAGGGAAGCTCTCGCTCCTTTCACCTTCCCTTCTTTCAAGAGATAATACGGACTCTCAGGTATGAAGCAGCAGGCGATGAAGTAACATATCGGCAGAACCAGCAGCATGTAGCTGATGGCGTGGTACGAGACGAAGGGGCCGATAGACATGATCAGGAAACCGCCAAAATTTTGCATGTAGCGAATGGACGATGTGACTTTACCTCTGATCTCTTTGTCTGATATCTCTGCTAAGTACATGGCTGATACCTGTAAAGAAGAGTTATCAATAGATGGAAAGAAGAATGGCACAATGGAATGAAATGGTGGAATGTCCTTTGGTCTAAACCGAAACGAAACACGTACTTTTTGACGTAAAGTCAAGTTGTGGTTACTGATTCATCAGTGGACTTTTTGAGAGATAACAATATTGATAATTTTGAACATGTTCAAAATGTATCAACCACTGGTAATTTACTTACGGTTGCTATCATGCCGGTGCCAGCACCCCATAGGAAACGTGTTATGTAAAGCCACCATGCTGTCGCAGTGCTTAATACAATGACCTGTAAACAATAATATACATTAATTGTGTTACAAGAAACAGTGATTCTCAAGAAGTCACTTAATTTCAAGCGGAAATCAAGTTGTCGGTACAAAAGAATTTAAAAGTAGGATAAAATAACACTAGGTATGGTTAAACGTGCTTAATAATGTGATTAATTATGTAAAGTAGGTACTTGCAAATACTTTTACACCTCATTTGTTTACAAAACTAGCTCGGGTCAGTGTTTCCTATACAAGGTGTAGTTTTGAAAACTCGTCAAAATTCAGGAGGTTGTCATAGAAGTCGTAAATAATCAATATAAATTATGGCACCTGGTCAATAATAATAAACGCTGCTTTTTTTAGTTGTTTTAATTTGACACTATTTCAGAATGTAGCCCTTTTCAAAAGGGGAGAATCACCCGTTTATCGAATAAACGTCTGCGTTTGTTTGTGTGTGTGAAAGCGTGGTTATAGGGCTAGTATTAGATGGGCCGCGTTTTAATACGGGTGGTGTACACTTTTCGATTTCCGATATTAAGAAAAAAATATAAAAAATTACATACCCCTTTTATTATTGATTCGGGTCGAGAATCATTAGCATAGTTACCTCCTTGAATTTGACGAGGATGCAAAGCAACACCTTGTATAAGTCAAACGCTACATAGTTTTAGCTAAGTGTAAGTTCGGACTTTGCAAAGAAGACACACTGAAACCAATTTACAATCCCTTTTAATGTCCAGACATATCCTTGGTCCCAACTGTGTGAGGATCATGCGTCTGGTTCAAATATTCCATTGTTTCACTCACCGTTCCAATAACGACGGGCAAAGCACTGCTCAAAATAACGGCTCGTCTCCCGAACCCGTCGGAAATGAACCTCGTCACCAGGCTGCCAGTCATGAAGCCAGGGGATGATAGAGAAGCCACCCATGATATTTCTTTCTGTGAATGATGACACTTATGATAGCTATTATAATGGTACCTATTTGGTCACACCAGATGGTCTCCTGGCATTTTTTTCAGCAAGCTTACCAGCCTGTTCCCAAACCGCTGCAGCTCCTGAAAGCCAGAATCAACAGTAGCGACTATCAGAAAAGCGCTGAAGATTACCTCGGCGAGGCGACAAGCTTGAACCAAATAATTTACTCTGAAAGTTACCATGACCTGTGAGAATATGCGGTCTCACGGCAAATACATAATCCACCTGTAACTTTCTCAATGCTGCGATCTCCTGTGTGAAAGGGAGTCGGTGACTGCCATGCCGGTTGGTGGATAGTCCCACCGCTGTCTATGCTCGTTGAAATCGTGTCTCTGAAAACTCAATCACGGCCAGTAATGCGCACTGTAATACTCGGTTCACCACACTCACTAGTGTGATGCTCTCGGCGAGGGACCGCGTAAAGACGAGCGAGAATGATCTCTTGTCTCCTACTAGTAGATTACATTTTCGTTCGCGTTCTACTGTCTATTATATAGTGAGTTTATTTAAATGTATTTGATTGAAATTAAAGACGATGGTCACGGATGAAATAAGATAGTACTTCCTAATATCCTTACATCGGTAATAATGATGCCGGTCTCATTGTTGTGGAACTTCGGTATTACAGGGGTGCTCCACGCAAGTGAGAATCCTGCCACCATAGCAGCCAGAGACACTGAAACAATAGGAACAGTATCAGTTGAAGTTCTGTGTTGTACATACTGTGTTCATAGGGTGTAAGGAACAAGGAACAGTTGCAATGAATTCAGTACATGATTCTAGACCCATAAGGGGAAATTCTTTGTCAAATATAAGAATAATAATCAGCTCTTCTATACGTTTTGACCGTACAGGTGTTGCCCCACTGCACCAGAAGTAAGATTATGTTTTCGAGAGTATGTATGTATGTATGTATAATTGTTTGGCACGCTCTGCGGCCTTAACAGCTCGATGGATTTTAGCTTGAGAGGTGTCGTTAGATTCGTATTAATTGTGAAAGTGACACCGGGTATAAATTTTGAATCAGAATACAACATAAGCTGGGAATACCTCCACGCGGTGAAGGCGGTAAAAATTTGTTTGGCTAATCGTCTTCGAAATCTTTCACATCTGTAAACTAAAAAGCTGGAAATAAAAAAAGTAATTAAAAAAACTAAAAATCCCGACTGCGGGACAAAACTTAAGTTTAACACTAAAAAGCTAAGAACAAGCACATTTTAAATTTAAAAAAGGTTGGAAGCAGGCGGGACCGATTTGAGTTTGAAAATATAAAAATGGAATGGCTCCCGCCTGCTTCCAACTCTTTCAGTTTTTTTAATTACTTTTTATTATTTTCTAGGTTATCTAGAATCACACGTTAAATTCATGGTAACAGTTCAATTGTTTTACGTCCCTTACACCGTTCATCCCATCGCCTCAACCACCACTTTGGAGCGCTACCAGCACCCAATGGGATCTCGTGACCTCAACTTTGGTTAGTACACCTTGCGAGGCCTACCCACTGTGCCACACAAAAAACTCCCTTGAATATTTATCGACCATACCGCGATCTGATAATAAGTAATGATTCACAAAAAATCACGAATGCAAAACCGTGGAAATCGGTTCGTGCGTTCTGGAGTTATAGCGTCAGGAAGGAAAACCCGACTTATTTTTATATAGTAGATTGAAGCACTGTAAGAGATGAATTTTCAGATATTGTTCCTTTTGAATCTTCACCTTTTGTACTGAGTTTTAGTTGAATCTTTAATCCCCCATTTTGCCAAGTATGTTTGCAGCGGCCTACTTGGGTGCGCAATCGATTGAGTGCATCTTCCATATAGATTACTGCAGATCATGTCCGGGAGGTAAATGTTTCCTGGGTCTGACGGAGTCGGGAAGAGTCTCTTCCCACATTTCGACTGTCCCTAGGTAAACTATCTAAAATGAAAAGTGCTTACAGGACAGCAATTTCATGTTAATAACTTTGTCATTAATGACTATATCTATTTAAAAAATTCTTTCAAACTCATCTAAGGAACCCACGAACGTCAATATAGTCATTAACGAGAGTTGTCCATAAAATAAAGTTCCAATCATTGTCCTGTAAAGTAAGCTCTTTTTCACTTTCACGAAAGGAGCCTCTCCAAGCGCCGTTATTAATTTCGTACTGCGATTTCAAACGCCCGGCGCGTTCTGGACAGCTAGCACTCGGTAACGTAGAGTCTAGCTGACTAATCCTTTCACCACGATGACTCAAACGCAAACTTTCGATAATTTCCCAAGGGACAGTCGATTTTATGGTTCATCCTGGATAGCCTGGCCTGTGTAGAGTGTAAGAAGCTCTTACTACTTTTAAGCCTACCCGAGGTTGTTGTGTAGTCGTACAGGAAATAAAGGGAATCGGATGCTTGGTTCTTTTTTTCCAACGCGTATGCGACATTCCTTGGTGGTGCTGTTCCTACAATCGGCGTAGAGCTTATTGAGTGGAGTCGGTTTTAAGCACCCCGATATTATCCGAAACATCTCATTTAGGGCAATGTCTACTTGCTTGACGTGAGTGACCGGTACCACACCGGACTAACAGATTCCTGTGCTCACTTTTGTTATTATTTTATGGAACTCAAAATTTCATGCTTTTACACCAAGCGAAAGTTGGGATCACTCAGCAATAACCAAGTGTTCTAAACGGTCATAAACAAATGCAGTATTGACCTGCCATGTAATGGCAAAATTTTACAGCTAAATATCGTACAGAACAGACAATAACGCCGCGCTGTCTGACAGTGAACTAGTGCAGTAGAAAGAATGGGATATAATACAAAACATTTGAACTCACCAGCGGCAGCCACTAAGTATTGAGCATGTCTCCCTTCCGCCATCTCACAATTACGTGCACTCAAATTATAAAAATTACAAAAAAAAAAAGTTAACTTAACCTGGCTGAACCAGATTTCAATATAAACCAGACATTATAACCTGCGTGTTTGTGCAAAAAAAAAAACTATTATTTCATCAAATTCATGACGCAGTTTATATTTTAGAAGAATAGTTTGAAAAGTCACACTCTTGTGTCCTCGTCCGCGCTTCGGATGCTAGTGAATCATGTTATCAAAACATTTACGAGATAAAAAAGGTTAACGTATGCTGTCGAATTTATTACTATCATTATAAAAAGTTAATTCTCAGTTAAAAACATAAATCATCCGACGTCATTTGTCTGTCGGAAATCAACAATATTGATAAATGCTTGGTCGGCATTGGTTTGTGTCCGTTTTCAGTAATGCTAGGCACACTGAGCACAAAGGTGAAAAAAGCAAAAGTGAAAATCCACACCTCAATATTATAGGAGATGAAAAAAATGAAATGTATGAAAGTTCGTCACTTTCGCAAATTCGGGTGCATGGCATTGCTTGTTGTGTTATAAGGTACTCATAAATCTTTGAAGCATTATGAACAAATTGCTTTCATAAGAAGGTCATCCTTTAAAAGAACGAGTATTTGGATGTAGAAGTGAGATAAGATAATGAATATAAATAAAAAAATAGTTCATTTAACTACTTGAATGTGTGTGAACATTTTGACTTATTTCCTAGCTTCGTCCATTGTTTATTTTGCCATGAAACCACACTGAATTTGTTTTTTTTAGGTTCCCTAGCCAAATGGCTAAAACGGAATCCTTATAATTTCGTCATCTGTCCATTTGTCCGTCAGTACGGATTGGTGTCCAATCCGTACAGTCATTTTACTCAGTGACTATTGGCATTATATAGATGAGAAGGAAGGTGAACCGGTAAGAAATGGTTTAGTAAATTTTATGCATTCGTATAATATGCATCCCGACAACGGAACCTTTTACTGCATGGTCCAACATGCACTTGACTGGTTTTTTTAAATTATAATAAACTGTGAGCTGCTCGGTATGTTTTTTTGTGTGCTATCTAGAAGCATACAATTAGTGTGTGTAACTGTGCGAACGAAAAGAGGATGATTATTTTACGCATTCGGAGAGCATGATGAAGACCTCGTGGCTAAAATAATAACAGGCGCTCGGATCAATCTTCAGGTTAAGTCGCGCTTGCCTAGGTTGGTCTGTGGATGGGTGACCACCCATTACATACCAAGTTTCCTCCGTGCCTCGGAAAGCACGTTAAGCCTTTGGTCCCGGCTGTCATTTGAAGATCTTTAACAGTCGTTACAAGTAGTCCGAAGTAGTGGCCCGAAATTCTGATAAGCAGTCTTACCAAGGGGTATCGTATTACCCGGTACTAATTGGGTTGTGGAGGCAGTTGTCAGATAGGCAGTCGCTCCATGTAAATTACTAATACTGGTATTCAGCTGCATCCGGTTAGACTGGAAGCCGACCCGAACATAGTTGGGAAAGGGCTAGGCAGACGATAATGTAGAGCATGATTTACTAGACCAAAATAAATAAATATTTTAATAGCATACTATGGGTCAGAGTGGCGCCTTAGGGGGGGGGGTTGGTTGGAGTTATAGTATACGCTTAGGAGCTATATGATCAATCAAAAAATTTGATCGCTCATAGGTTCCATAAGTAATCTCAAAGGGGCTCTTTTTGTGATGTTTTATGGAATTCTACCAATTTTGTTTGGTGATGGAAACCGATTAGCCTCTAAAATACTCGACGATGCACCGGTTCCGAGTAATGGGCATTCACAACGGTTTTTTACATCATCTCATGGTTTTCGATTAGAGCATACTTATATTATTATAAGATCTAACTATTCATACACGAAACATTGAAAATAAAATGAATAAAATATTTCAATTGTAATAAAATAATAATATATAATTATTTAAATGAATCAAATATTTCCAGAGAATCATCTAACGGCTATAACGAAGCCATTACAATGGATCAAACATTTTTATCTAAGTATATTTTTTATAAAAAAGAAATAATTTTAAATTACTTGACCCGCAAAATAAATACTGGCTCCTTATTTTTCAACATCCATTACGGTAGATTACTACGTCGTATTTACCTACTGTCATTGAAGCGGTAGGGAGTAAAGGTTTTATGTAAAATGTCTCAAGAAAATTTAGAATTATAATAATTTCGTAAAAACAAAAACACTTAAATAAAATTTCTTTTTTCGTTGCTATGGCGACTTTGCGACTCATAGAAGTTACTCTTAAAATATTTCGTGTATGAAAAGATAGACCTTATATTTTTTTATAATTTACTTAAATTATGATATTTTTATGACATTCATTTTTCATTCATTCCTTGAAATGGGTGATACTGATACTAGACCTAATTTGTAACGATTTTGACTCCGATAACTTGGGTTCCAAACTGGGTTGTTTTGGAAAAGTCGAACTTCAAAGTTTTATTGGTTTGTCATCTCTCCACCATAAACTGCTGATTGTGAGAAATCTACACCGTTCAGGATGTTCTTTTACTTTTCTGACAGCTCATGAACGATTGAATCTTTCAGAAACCAAAAGTACTTACAGGTAATTTTTTGACAAATTGGTTTTTGGAGGTAGGTATAATTCGCTCACGAGCCGTAGGATATCCATATGGCAATAATTATGATGAACGCATTGCTAAGGGTACCTCCTGAAAGCAAATAGACAAATTGATGACATTTCATGGCCCGACTGACAGACTCCACTGCCAGACACTTTGTGTGTGTGGCAACTGGCAACCCGGCCAGATACAAAGGCCTTTAAAGTATTATATATTGTAATTGAACTTACGTAATTTTGTAAAATAACTCCATCTATTAACTATAATACATAATTCCCACCTACATATGTCAATTATTTATTTATTTATTAACGGAATACTCTAGGTAACAGTCGTGTTGTGATTGCTAAATAAAGATAACGTGTTCAGAGTCAACTAAAAACCTTTTTTATTCTAACATTTTTTATCGTGAATAAAAAAGATTCGACTGTGATCAAGAATGTTTTTCAATTATTCAAGTGTCGATATTGAAGTGTTTAATAAATAATTGTGTGTCGTTGAGAAGTGTACTGTTGAGAAGTGTGGTCTAGTTGTGTGTATTGGTTTTTACACGTCATTGTAAAAAAAATGGGCCAGAATAATAGAATGCAGTATTTGGCGGCATTTGCCGGTAAGTTATCTACTCCTATATTTTGGTTACCCTTACATATTAACTTCATGTCATACACTTGTTTTGGGGTAAGCAGGGAGCTCTAAAACTTAACCGAGAAACTACAATCAATGAATATCAAAGGAGGAAATATACTACTAGTACACGTTTATCTGATAAGTGATAACATTGAGAGAACACTCGAGATAAAACAGTGCTACTAAGAACTTGACCTTAAAGATCATACACCATATCGTTATGAATTGTAAAACAAAATGACTCAAAATGCTTTTCACTTTCTTTGTAACCACCCCATTGGTCTTGTGGTTGCTAGTGCGACTGCTGAGCGTGGGATCCTGGATTCGCTTTCCGGGTCGAGCAAAAACTGCTATTACTGTGTTTTTATATTAGGAATTCTTCGGCAGCAGCCCGGAATCTAGAAGTAGGCGGTATGATACCTCCGCGCCTCGGAAAGCACATTAAGCCTTTGGTCCTGCGCCTGGATTTAAGTATCCTCGTTCGTGTCGGAATGCCGTGCCATCGGACTGTGAGTGAAAAGGAACAGAGAGTGCACGGTGTACTCTCTGTTCTTTTTTGTGGGCGCAGAAACACAGAAACACACATGTGCACAGTGCACATGTGTCTGCGTGTCTAGTCAATCATGTTCATATTATATTGAATACACATCGAAAAGTACTTCTAACACACAGAGGTTTAACTAATGAAACACAAAAAAAAAATGATTTTAGTGTTTATTTAAGCGAGATCTTGTGAAGGTCGGAAACTTTGGACCTTTTGAAGGTTAACTTATTGATGTTTATTTAATTGATGTACAAAGATTTTAGATAAGTACTAAATAATCAATTGAAAGGGCTTTCGTCTAGCTTCTAAAACACAAATGATTTCTTATTTTTTATTACCACTGCTTTCAAAATGGCAAAGGAAAACCTCTTCAACATTCTTAGAACTAGAATGTTGAAGACATTTGACGTCTAACAGCTCGCACGGGACCCACTGGCCCAATCCCTCTCACAGAGAGCTAGCCTGCGAACCAGCAGTGGTAACATTATTAGCTGAATATTTTGCTAATTAAAAAGTGTGCTAAGGTGTCATTGTAACAATGACCAAATCAACTTGTTTTTTTCATGAAAGGATAATCACAAGTTGGAGAAAACCTTCCCAGGAGGAATTCCTTTAGGTACCTACTAATTGGTGCTCTTAAAATAATTTTAGTTTTTAGTCATCATCCGCCTAGCCTGTTCCCAACTTTTTTGGGGTCGGCTTCCAGTCTCACCGGATGCAGCTTTAGTTTTTAGTATTCACAAATTATAAATACAATCATTAGATACATTTTCGTGCCAAAGCATTTTTCTCTATAGCAAACAAAGTAAAAGTGACCTGGATTTTTGTGATAAGCTAATTATTGCAAAAATAATAGAACGTTGTAGAGAAGTTGGCTAAACAAACTAGTTTTCTTATATAATACTGGTTTTCTTGTTAATATTTAGGTATTGAATAAGCACTTAAGTGTCATAAAGGTTTATTCCTAGTTCAAGAATCCAATTATTGTATACCTACTTATAGTTTTTAAGGCCATATGTAAATATTTTCCTAATTCAATTATTTCAATAAACAATTTCTTTACAAGTATTTTCTTATGTTTCAGTGTCGTTAGCAACCATGACGACAAGCACATCCTACTTCTGGACGGCTCCCATCTTGCCAAAGTTTCATAATAACGAGACCAGCTTCACTATTTCAAGTGTAAGTAGACAAGACGAAAATGGTATGAAGATCTCTTTGGATGGCAACCAACCTGGAATTATCCAGTGGGTTACGAGTTCTATTTCTTGAGTTCGAACCCACGCACATTGATTTATTTTAACGCCATTGCTCTCAAAACGCTGGAAAACAAACCATTGTGAGGAAACCGGCATGACCTATACCCAAAAATTCGAAGACATGTGACATCCACCAACCCGCCCGTTGGCCAGCGTGATGGATTATTCCCAGTTCCACTTCTTAGACCTGCCTTGTTGGTAGAGTGTTCGCAAGTGTGACTGCTGAGCATTTGATGCTAGGTTCGATTTCCGGCTCGGGCAGTGTTACTGAGTTTTTCCATCGGGAATTTTCTACGTAGCAGCTACGGCGTCTGGATATGTGTCCGGTTGATGGCAATAGTCTCGCCCCCTATTACATGGGACTTAAAACATATCTGGTGAAGTGTGGGAGTACTCTCAAGTACACCTCTGCCTAACCCTTCGGGGATTACAGACGTGATGTTATGAAGTCCGCCTCTTAGATAGGATGGCTATGTCCCAGCCGTGGGAACATTATAGCCTGATTATGGTATGCTTATGTAGTTAGTCCATATGATCCATGCAGACTTTGAACAAATTTGGACTAAAAACTAAAACCAAAAACTAAAAGTGAAAGTTTGTTACTGCAGTTCTCGGCTCCATAACACCCTCGCCTGCGGCTCGTGTGTGTATTTCGCCTCGGCCGCAATAACAAACTTTCCCCACTTATATCAAAATGTACCTACTATTTTTGAACTTGGTGTAATGGACATCAACTTTAATCGCTGATGGAGATCATCATCATGTACTGAATACATGGTAACAGTTCGCTCGTTGATTTCCCTTACACACCTTATCTACATTTTTAATATCATAAAACTAATATTTATTGTCTGCGCTAGTAGTCAATGAATTCTCAAGATCAAATAAAAATGAATTAGGTCTAAAGCAAAATGTCTAAAGCATGCAAGTTCGTTGACCTCTACTCAAACAATGGGTGAGTGTGGAATTGCACCAGTGAAGACTTTTAATAACTTAATAGGCATAGCCATGATTTGTCTGAGCAGGTTTATATCCGCGCAAATATCTCGAAAATATTCAACCCATATTTAAAAGAATGAGTTTGATTGGCAACGTAATTACTTACGAAGAAAATCATAATTTCAGTTTTGTATTGTGGTTCATAAAAGACACCTAGTCTCAGAGTTAAATGGCTGTGTCATACGGACGGACAGATAGACGGACAGAACGTCCCGGGCAGTATTGTTTTAATCTAATTCCAGAGTGGGAAAGAGATAGCGCTAGATTTCCTTTGTAGCTCCGTCTCTTTCCCACACTGGAGTGGCTTAAAACAATAATGCTTTAAGACGTCATGGTAACCCCCCAGGACTTATGTCTTTGTTTGCTTACAGAGTGAAATCTCGTGGGTAGTGGCGATAATATCACCAGGCATGGTTGTTGGCAGCCTGATTGCTAGCTTTGTATCTGACAAATTTGGCAGGCGAGTCACTCTCTTAGCAAGTGCTGTTCCTTTCATTGTTGGTACGGTAAGTAAAGAACTGGTTCCCAGGGCATTATTAAAGAAATTGCCCTTATTTTTAGGTTCATTGCGTATTATACTAGCATTCCCAATACTATTTAATTTGAGAATTCAACATACGTTGTCGAGCAGACGAGTATTGCTTCATATGTTTTGTCACAAATATGAAGCGATGGATTATGAATTACCTTCAAAATTCTCAAAATGGAAATTGTGTGAAAAACTATCAATCGGGGTGCAGGATATCAATCAAATCAAAGCATTTATTTCAAGTAGGCCAATTACAGGCACTTTTGAATTGTCGAAACAAAGACAGCAATAAAAAAATGAAGCTACAGTCCCAGTCACAAGACATAATAACTGTGAAAGTACTGTAGTTGCCCATTCCAAAGCGTAGATCTCTATGGAGAAGAATGGGCAAGAAACTCCATGGACACTCTTTTAAATCATTATGTTTTTACAAAAAATCTTGGATACATCATTCTTGTAGAGATGGTACATTATGTGAGAACGATGTAGCAAGACATGCACGTTATAAGTGTCCACAGTACAAAAAAAGGCAATTAAAAAAACAAAATAATTAGTTACTAGTAAGATAAAGTTATGGAAGAACATATTGTACCTCTAGTTTTTTGGTTAAAGTCTTATTTTTGTTGTGTTCACTTTTTTGGTTTTAGCGACATGCTATTCAAAAACGTATGTGTCTGTGAATATTTATTCATTCTGCTGAAGTGTTAGGCTAAGTAGCACTTTAAAATAAAAGCCAAAGAAATAAGATTAACATGAGCCAGAGTCGACCGATCGATAAACGATAATCCTCTTTTCACGAGGCCACTAATCCTGAAATATGTTACTTTCAGGTGTTCGTACTATGTGCAACAAAGGCGTGGGTGCTATACATAGGCAGGTTCTTGTGGGGCGGTGGATCTGGCATGATAACAACGGTTGGTACCTATACAGGGTGGAAGGGACACAGACTCAACCCCCCTCCCTCCCCCACAAATATATTTTCGTCGTTCGTTGGGTTATAAAACACAGCTTTAATACCTACAAGACAAGACCTCTAGACGGTCAAAATGCATGGAACAGCTGTTTTTTTTACAAAATTATTGATGTAAAATTTCTATGTGGGGAGTTCAGAATGATGTACTGAATAGGTGGTGACTGTTTAGCGTCGGTGTCCCTTCCACCTCGGTATATTGAAGGTAGGAAATGTAGGCATAGGGACATTCAACGTGCTGTTACATTTTCATCTTTCGGCGTCGAGCTGAACGTTGCAAATTCAACAGCACGCTCAATGTCCTTTACGACTTCTAAAATTTCCACCTACTATATTTTACAATTCACTCACACTTTGGTCTGTAGTCTCTCGAAATTGTACCATTACAGACCTACATTGTGATATTCGCACTTGAGTGCAGTCTACCTAAAGTTCTTTGCACTGGCGTGCATTAGGTCCTCCATGGTTCGTGTTTTCGCATCCCAAAGCGTTATTAGAAGTATTGAAATGCACTATGTAATGAGGGCAAACCTATTAACCTTTTTCACGATACCTACTAAAAACGAGACTGACCCGATATGATAAGTTCTAGAATCTCCAATTCTTTCGGTCTTCTATCCAATGTTAATGCTCATCGAGTAGCTTGATTAAACATTTCTATATTTTTCGTCATTTCAGGTTTCAAGCGTGTATTTGTCAGAAATAGCTGATAAAGATATCAGAGGTACCTTGACAGCTGGTACTAGATTCATGTTTAGTTTCGGGGCTCTCCTAGTGCTGGCCATAGGTTCCTTCGTTACTTATCAAGTGCTGAGCTGTTTGTTGATAGCGTTACCAATGTGCTACTTTTTGGCCTGCTGGAGAATCCCCGAAACTCCTTACTATTTGCTCAAAGAAGGGAAGGTGAACGCTGCAAGAAATGTGCTGTTAAGTCTTTTCGGACGAAAAAATGAAAAGGTGTGTTTCGTCTTAAGTACAAATAAACATAACAACACGCCATTCCCGAAGGATATGGCAGTAGTGTATTCCATTAGTATACCGGCATCGACAGTGACAAAATAACCCCATTTAATAGTGGGCAAGCCTATTGCCATCAACCGGGTACTGTTTCTGACTCCTGGCTGCTAAAGAGAAATTCCTGCTGGCAAAACTCAATCGCACTTTGCCTGGCCTGCGAATTGAACCCAGGACTTGATGCTGTGGTAATGCTTGTGATCAATTGGCCAACGGATCAACGTGTATGTTCGTCTTCATTTTATTTTCCTATTGATATATTGCAGATGGTCGAAGAGAAGTTATCATTAATGAGGTCTGATGTGAGGAAGGAGATGCTCCGATCTAGTTCAGTCAAAGAGTTGTTGACGGGCAAACAGTATAGGAAAGCAGTCATTATAACTACTGGTAGGTTTGGTTAAAAAAGATTTAAAACTCGCTCAAGTTAGAACGAAAATAAATCAAAGTCTAGAAAAAAGTTCAAAAAAATATTATTCTTAATGTGACTTCGGAATTTCATTTGCAGGCCTACGAGTAACTCAGATATTTGCAGGCAGTATACCTATCCAGCAATACTTGGGACGTATCGTCCAACAGAGCAACTGCGGTCTGCAAGTTTCCACAGCTCTCGTTATTTTTGGAGCAGTACGATTTACTGTTGGTAAGTACAGACTTTCTGTGAAGTACACAATACCTACACCTAACTATAGCTTACTGGAACTACGGCACCATTCCTAACTCCTTGAGTTGTTGCCATCTCAATGATAAATAAATTACATTTACATTGATAAAATGAATGAATGATGCAAATGAGATTACAATAGTTTTGGATAGCAGCTTCTACCAAAGGTTGACATCAATTATTGCTGAATTTATTTCCAGGTTTGGTGTCACCGGTTATTGTGGACAAGGTGGGCCGCCGTCCATTACTCATCTACTCCTACTTAGGCTCCTGTATGATGCTGACCACTGTCGGAACCTACTTCTTTCTCCAAAAAGTTATTGGAATCGACGATGAATCCTCAAATCCTTTTCGTTTTGTTGTATTCATAGGAATTATTTGCTCTATAATCATATCTAGCATAGGATTTGATACATTAATCTTTATTATTCCGTCTGAAATTTTCCCTTTGAATGTCAGATCGGTTTCCATGACTGTGCTAAATATTTTCACAGCATTCATAACTTTTACAGTAGTGAAGGGATATCAGGTAATGGAGGATTGGACCGGATTGTACGGAGTTTTCTGGTTTTATGCCAGTATGGCTTTTAGTGGAGCAGTTTTTACATATTTTGTTGTGCCTGAAACAAAAGGGAAAAGCTTGAGAGAGATCCAAATTGAATTGCAAGGTAATATTTATGACGATGCTGATGATAATTTGAAGGAAGATGCAACTGCTGATGATGTTAAGGAAAGTACAGAATTAAAAGAACTCACGTGAGACATAGCCGATTTTTTCATTGAGTTGAAAGTATATGAAGCACACCGATCCATTATAAAACCTAGCATACGTAGATAGCCTGTAGTTTATATGGATTGGAGCTTTTTTCTTTAGCGATGTTTGAATATTGAAAATAGATTATTTTACCAAACCTGTTGCCTTTTTATTTTTAAATACTGATAAATAGCTGCATCCGCTTAGATTGGAAGCCGACTCCAATGTAGTCAAGGCTAGGCAGTTGATGACCTGTTGCCATTTTAATGGCCGATGAAAAAAGGAGCAGGTTCTCAAGTGGTCACTTTTTTATCGTCCTTACTGAAACCAATCAGTCACAGTTTGTATAGTAGATGGACCTCTTTACTTTAGGTATTTATAAAAGTGCCTACCGTATGGCGTAGACAGTAGTAAACGTAGGAAAGAAAGTTGATGACATTCCACATGAAATCATTGCAGCGAACAAGAGGTTATTAAAAATCATATTTTTCATGCGGATGATCGGCTGTCATTTGTTAACTTGGACCAGCTAACCTAAGACGGTTGGGTGCTATCGTCGCAGCATCGACGATGCGCTTGGCAGCACGCTCTGTTTCACGCTCTAGCAAATGACGGTTCTGAAAATGATAGGAACATGGAAAAATACGAATCCGTGCTGATAGATGTGGCGCAACCCTAATAGTCTAAGTTTCTCTGTGACAACCTATCGTCACAGAAGTGATTTTGACAAGTGGAACAACCAATCGTTTAGATGTGATCAAAGTTGAGAATATAATGTGATTCACGCCCATGTTCCAATTTATTTCATCAAGTGTTAAAATATTTCGAATGTGTTTCAAAGAAACACATTCAATAGTTTTCAGGCAAAAGTTAGCAAGACACTGAGTAAAGCTGCATGCCATTTTGACCCTTGCTGCCAAGTCATTACATATAATTTTCTGTGCAAAACAGACGAAGGTTTTGGAATATTAACTTTTTAGGGTTCCGTTACCTTTCTAAAACAGGACCCTTATAGATTCGGTCTGTCTGTGTGTCCGTATGTCACAGGCGATTTACTCCGAGACTATTGGTACCACATAGTTGAAATTTAGAGAGTAGGTGCCTTCTATGAACCGGTACACAAATATGATAAAATGAAATTTTGAAAAAAGTAAAAAAAAAGGGGTGACCCTCCACACATGTAACTGAGGGTTAAAAAAATATCCACGCATTATAACACACAGTTGTGTGGGGTGTTTATTGATAGCTCTTAAAAAAGTACTCTTATATCAAGGTTCATTATTTCCTTTTTTTTCTTAAGTCGATGGTTGATGAGATATTTACTTCTAAAGTCGTTAAAATTGTGTCCCCCCTCTAATTTCTATAGTAAGTGGAGGAAAATTCTGAAAAAAATTAGGTTTGTAGAACATAAAAAAAACTTTCAACGAAAATTGATTTGAATAAGATTAGATGTTTAGTTTTTGAAATATGGGACTTTTTCGACAAAGTTGCAGCAGTAAATTTGTTTTTGATTAACATACTATGATAAACAAATTTAGTTTTGATGTTGAGTGATGTTAAAAATATTGTTATTATATTGTTTGGTGCTACGGGACTCTGTGTTTGCGAGTGCGACTCGCACTTGGCCGGTTTTTCAGTTTAACTTTGTACGCAAATATTGTTGAAGCCATTACCGATTCCTATAATTTACTTATTTATCAGTTATTGCGTGGTTTGACTGAGTAGCATATGGTTTTCACGGCTAATGGTAGTTTCAAGAATTTGAGAACACCATTAATTGTGAGATGGAAAGAGAGACAAGCTCAATATTTAGTTGCAGCCGCTTTTGTTTTTTGTTTTAAAGATGACGAAATCCTTATCTACACGTCTTATTGATTTTTATTTTTTTAAACATGCATTTTCTAAAAAAAATAGTGAAAACTGCTGTACGAATAGTATAAAAACTATTCGTACAACAGTTTTCATCAAAAAACAGTAGCGTTTATCTTTGCTGAGTACATGTTACTCTGCAGCAGAGCCACAATCAATGTCTCTATTTTATCATTACCTAATGCACGTACAGCGATAACGGTATACGTACATTATGTACGTTTGACGTACACTATTTAAGATACAATTGATCGGTATCTGAAAAATGGTGGCTCTGCGGCAGAGTATGACACAGAATATGCCAGCACTGGACCGTTCGTTGTGGTGTTGATTGGGCTGTGGACGTCTTTCAACTGATACCTTTATGGTGATGATTTATCTTCTGCTTTGTTGGTCTAGCGATCGTAACCGCTACTGCTGAGCCAGAGGTCCTGGTGGTTCGATTACCAGAACGGGTAGATGTTATTGGGTTTAACCATCTGGAATATCTCAGTAGCAATTGAAGGCAATAAGCTCGCCCTCTTTTAGATGGGACTTAATAATAACTGGTGAAATGTGGAATGTGGTGATGTATGGTGTGTTGGTGAATGTGTGTATAGATACGCCTCTGCCTTCCCCTGCGGGGAAACAGGAGTGATGTGATGTTGTCTACTGTTTCAGCTATCATTGTCAGCTGTGGTTTCTGGCTTCCTCACTACCTGGTCCACCCGAATTATTCCCAATAGTCCCCTCTAGCCCTGTCCTCCGGCGTGGCAGCTGGGAATCATCTTCCCAGCCCCTATGATTCCTAAGCTCAAGAACAATGAAACCGGCATTATTTACAGACGTAAGGTTATTTAGAAGCTCTACTTAAAAATCATATACTAACTGGGTTTTCGAGGTCAGAGAGGCAGTCGCTCCATGTAAAATTCTGGTATTCAGCTGCATCCGGTTAGACTGCAACGGCTTGCAGTCTGGGGTCGGCACCCCAACCTAGTTGGAAAAAGGCTAGGCAGACGAAAGTATTTTTTAACCTGCGCTTCGTGGACCATTGGGCTGGTAAATAAAAACATGGTTGTAATACGACAGTTTCGTCAACATCGCAATGGATTTTATTATTTAGATTTTCTTTATTCTAATCATTATATAGTTACAAAATAGTATACAAGGTATTATAACATTTCGGGGTGGGGCGATTTGAGAAGTTTTTACTCCTTTATTATAACTCAGCAAAAGACCAAAAAGCTAATAAAAATGAAAAAAAAAATAAGATTTTAAATGCAATTTTTGCTTTATACCGTTTGGGTTTGACTCGTTGTTTCATTTTTCCTTTTAAATACACAATTACCCACTCTCGGAATAATACAAAAACATTCCTCATTTACAGATCGTGGTAGCCCCACCTGGCCTTAAATCCGTTTGTGAGGCCGGTTATAATAAAGGTATACACAGTCTTAACATGCTTTAATATGATTATCACACTTACAACTATAAGTACAAAAGTTCCGTATCAAATTCTTATGATAAATGAATACCTACTACGAAATATGCCCATTTGGCAACTTTAGCATCTCTTAACATGGCAGAAGATATTAAAAACAACTTTTAAAAATCATAATCTAATACAAAACGTGTATGTAATGTATAACAAGAATATCATCAGTTTCATTGAAAATAATATGGTTATACATATTTTTTCAGGTATAGGTATAGCTTTGTTCAATTTTGTAGGTATTACATATAAAGATAACATAACATCTATTAAAAAATAAAACGAACTTAAACTTAACGCCTCTAGCAAAAACACACCATTCATTACAACGCCATCTAGCGGTTGGGGTAGCAAATGCCTATGTTAGCTAAAGTTAGAGCTAGTCAAGTACTACATTTCCTTCTTTATAAAACCTAAGAAATTTTTGGGAATAAAATGGCAACTGAGAAAGATTGATAAACTTTTTTTTATGTAAATATCGAATATTTTACCACCTGCACATAGATATCACAACTTACAATCAAAAATCAACTAGATGGAATGCCAGCCAAAAATCAAAAAAAATAACCTAAAAACTCTTCCTCATTTTCGTTCTTTCATTTACAGCAATAACTACACAATTCTTAAAACATCTTAAAATTATAATATGTATAAAACTAATAAAACTATACTATATTATGATACTTTCAGTTTATCGACATTTAGTATTATTACAGTAAAATATAATCTACTTATCTATGTTTAAGTAACATGGTGTATTATTTCAGAATGTTTGAAGCTTTCCAACAATGTCCTTTATTTTTATGCGCACAGAGTTAAAAACAATAGACGACAAGAGACAGACAGAATAGGAATAGTAAAAACTCTCTCAGTAAATAAACAGTCAGCACTGAAGTAGGAATACAACACAAAATCTTTGATTCAAGCTTCAGGTAATCCAAACAATTGGACACAAAATTTTCATGTGGTAAATACGATTAAACGCGCAACGAGATTTCTTGTTTTGAGATTGGTATCTAGATAAACCTATGGCAGTCTTTGTTGTATACTTCTCTTTGCTCTTTGCTCTATACAAAGCAATCTTGAGAAATTATTTAGGATAATATCCTATTGAGATGGCATAAATATCAACTAACATTTAAGTATTTCAACTATATAGAGGTTTAAGATTTCATATGAGATTTCAAATAATAATATTTTCTAATCCAAGCTTTCTTAAACAGTCTCTTTCTTTTCAAGTTCCTCCATTTCAGTCTCTTCTTTAGCTTCATTGTCACTTGTTGCAAATTTCTCTAACTTCTTCGTCACTAGCATAAGATCAGCAGCTCCAGCGTCATGATCGACACCTTGTAATTCTTTCTGAATGACGCTCAGACATTTTCCTTTTGTTTCTATGACGAAGAAGTAAGAAAATACACTACCGACAAACGAGAAACCAGCAAAAATCCAAAAAACAGTGGTCAAACCACATGAATCTTTGACTCTTTGATACAAAAAGGATATAAGAGAAGCTAAAGCAGAACCAAAGAGACTAAGACAAGTAATAGCAATCGCTTTCACGTTTATAGGAAATATTTCTGCAGGGATGATGTAAAGGAGAGAACTGAAACCCAATGTGGAGATGACGCTGGCGAGAATAATGCCGACATATGGTATGAAGCTGATGGTGGTTAAGGTGGCAGTGCTAACGTTGGTGGCCTCTTGGAAGAAGAAGTAGAGGCCGACGGCAAAGAGCGAGGCGCCTGTACCGATATACGAATACACGAGGAGAGGCCGGCGACCCACTCGGTCTACTACCAGCGAAGTCATCAGACCTGCAAATCAAATATTGATGAGTAAAATAATTTATTCATCATTCTTTTATTTTCTGTACATATTATTTTAGATATTTAAAAACAAAAGCATATAAAAAACGTATAAAATACAAAAAAATCGGGGCACTGAGTCAAGCAGCTGCGCAATGAGAGCCTCCTAAAGTGTTGGTCGAGGCTCTGTGCTATTAGTCGCCTTAACCGCAACGACTATGGGTACAATGATTGCAGCAGTGCTAAATCAAAATACTCGATCCTTTTCATCATTTTTAGCTTTCACGAGATTCTCGTCGCGAGGGACAGTGATGTCAATAATCATTACACGGCCTTCTCGGCGACTTATCACCACAATATCAGGCTTAATTGCTACAATAGTCATGTCCGTGCTAGTTTGATCCCCATACAATGAGGCATGATCGTTCTCGAGAACTGGGTCGGGCACATACTTGTAGTATGGTACTTCATAATCCACAGGATACAGCAAGGCAAGTTGCTGGTGGATAATCCTAGCTACTGTGTCTGTGCAAGTTACTCGCCGTAAGCAAGACGAGAACAACCGGAATCAATATGTCGGATCGACTTACCGGGACAGTAAACTAACAATGTTTGTCCCATAATTATTCGTCATGATAAGCCCCTTATTCGTACAGATAAAACCTTCGATTTCCCCAAAGAGATCACCGAAACATCAGGCCCGTGAAGGACCCGGAAACAGCGTCCGTGTAGCCTCTTTCTGTGCCATACCTCCCTGCGGTCATTAGTATCCAATTCCACAGGTTTTAAATAATTACTAATAAACTAGACTATTTACGGAGAGTTTACAGACACACTGGGTTACTTACTGACAACGAAGGTAACTGATCCATATATGATGGACACTAGGGATTCTTTAATTTCCAACTTGGTCTCTTTTATGATTAACAAAAGATACTGCTTTGTCACCGTTGCACCAGTCATCATCACAGTTAGTTTCAGTCCTGTAATCACGAAGGAATGTTTCATTATACCTAGGTACTGTTTTATGAGTCGCAATGTTATCTAGATTATTTTTTAAACACAATAATGTACACAGCCATAATGAAAACTAAAACAACTAGAATCTTTTCATTTTGGAAGTCTGACATGTAGTGACAGCCCCGCAAAAGACGACAGCCAATAACTACTACGGTTATTTGATACATCCGTTTATGGAAGCCACCTCCTACATGAAGCTTCGTCTTTATTAGACATCGACTTACCAGTAGCTATTATAATGGCTTTCCTGTACTGCACTCCGCAGAACAATTCCTTCACTGAGCTGGAGTGTTTCATTTCGTTTTTGACATTCGCCTGCAAGGTCAGTAGTTCATCCTCCAATACCTGTAGCAGAGAGACCCTGGGGTTTATTCGGGTGTCCGGACTGCAGACATGCTATCTGGCATTTTTACGTTTTGAGGGAAATCCAAACAGAGACGACCCGAATGGCGCAGCGGTAGTGAGGCTGCCTTACGTTCATAGGGTTCCGGGTTCGAATCCCGGTAGGAGCAAGTGTTTGTGTGATAAGCATGGACATTTGTTACCGAGTCATGGATGTTTATATGTATAATAAGTATGTATTTACAAACAAAAAGTATCTATGTAGTATATCAACTATCTAGTCTCCACGACACAAGCCTCGTTGCTTAGTGTGGCACTAGATGGCGCTGTGTGTAATGTCCAGCGATATATATTTATTATTTTATTTATAAACAGATTTAAGGAACGTGAATTGTTTATTTAAGCTTATTCTAGTAGCAGAGCTACTATGTGGCTTTGTTATAATAAATTTTTATTTATGGTTTACCCAAGATGAAAGGGAAGTAGTTCGACCATAGAGAAACATACCTTCTCATCCTTATATCCCCTCAATTTCCGAAGTGATTTTCTAGCCCCTTCTAAATTATTTTTTCTAAGGCAAAAATATGGCGTCTCTGGGATCCACCAGCAGGTGGCGCAGTACAGCAACGGCAGGGCGAACATGATAAGGTTCAGAGTCTCGTAAGACAGGAAGGGCCCCACAGTCATGGCGAATAGGGTCCCGAGTTTGAACATTAGTCCGATGACGATTGACAGCTGTCCCCTCACGTCTTTGTCTGCTATTTCTGTCATATAGTAATTGATGACCTGAGAAACAAACATAGTTAAATAAAAGATGCATTTGTTCATTGAATTTTGATAGATCAGAAACTATTATTGCATTGTCCGACTACGCGGATTTATACACAAAACTCTCCTATTGCAACATCATATTTCTGCCATCGAACCCAATTTATTTGGGATCGACGTAGAATGCTTCTTCGAACATCATGATCAGAGATCAATCAGTATTCACTTGCTTCCTAGCTACATCATTTGATCTTCCCCTACTCCTAAATCCACACATATACATATATGCAAAACTCCCCGAATCTGAAATATGGAATTGATAGCTTCGGTCTCTAAGATGATGAAGATGAGAGATACTTTGGCAAAAGCTTCTCCCAAGTCTTTTCAAAAGTTCTTTTCGAGCACCACCTCGAACCAGCCCTCGCTGTATGCGTATAGGTGATCTCGCCACCTCTTTCTGCCCTATCCAGATCAATAAAGTGAAGAACACGTACCGTACTGATCATGCCTGATCCGCAATTCCATAGAAATGATGTGACGCACACTTGCCACGCTTTTACAGCAAACGCTATAATTATCTGAAATATAAATAAAATAATTAATACTTAACTAAAAAAAATAAAACGGACATTAAAGAGGGGTCCTGCGATCAGCCGCCATTTACATAGGAATGGGAACTCTGTACCTACTTCATGTTCACATGTATAACTTAGTGATTGGTTGATTACTATGCCATCAATTGATCACTATCACGAATGCATCTATCGTCAGTGTGGTATATGAATCTAAAAATAATACAGGGTGGCAGGACACCGTCGCTAAAACGATTAGGTACCACATATACAGTACATCAGTCTGAACCGCCCCACATATAAATTTTTCATCGGTTATTAATATTAGTACCGTATTTTGGAAGACATGCTAAAAATCGCTTTAATATTTTGCTATGTGACATTTCATTGCTAGTGACTGTACTCGATAATGTGAAGGTGTGGAGCTTCACACCTTCACATTATCGAATACAATCAAAGTGTTTGATTTTTGGCATTACAGCACATTTGCCTGCCACCGATCATTCTTATTTATTGACCCAATGGTCAATAAATAATTGACACAATTGTCAATTGACAAACATGGCGGACAATTGACTGTGGCAGTGACTCAACAAACGGATGAGTTACTTGACTTTTATCATAGTACATAGGAGGTACTAAGAATTTAAACCTTAGTACGCGTGGCATACATAGGCAACTACAATCTATAATTAGAAAAAGAGATATATCTATACTAATATTATAAAGGGGTAAAATTTATCTGTTTGTATAGTAACTCTTCGCAAAAAATTATTGCAGGGAAACGCCTTTTTTTTTCAATCATAATAATTATTAAGTATTCACTTTTAACCAGTATAGGTCTGAAATTCTAGAGGGTTATTAAACCTTAGACTCTGGCTTTTGCCGAAGGTTGTGACAATAGCCGATTAATCAGCTTCAACCAGAAATCGACCTTTCGTCCGGACACAAATCTTAGCTTTACTTACCGATCCCACTGTGATAGGCAGTGCGCTCGCCAGTATAGTGACTCGCCTCCCTAACTTGTCTGCAATGTAGCCGGTAACGGTCGAGCCTACTGCGAACCCGATCGGCATCAAAAGCAGCATCGTTGGAGTCTGGTACTGAAAAATAAAGGTTCGTACACAGATATACATACATATGTATGAAATCTTAAAAGCGGTCCCATGTTTGCGATTGAGCTAAAATTTTGCATACACGTTCAGTTTGGATGACACTGCATGGTTAGCTAAGTGACGCCATTCTAAATCATAACACGGTGGACTTCCAAATATGGCGGACTAGTTATTATTATAACTAGTCCGCCGTTTATGCCGCTATTTGGGTCTCAAATGAAAGGGTTTGCTGAGAAGAAAACTAGATATAAAATTGACGTCACTCTAAAGCGTGTTTTTTTAGTTAGTTTTCTAACTATCATGACGACTCTTTTAAAAGTTATATTTTGTATTAATATATATATGAATTTTGTTTGTTTCATTGACTTTTTTTGCCACAGACTTCCAAAAGTTATTTTTCACTTGTTATTTTCGAAGTCGGTTATTTTTTTGCAAAAAAGTTTTTATTTTATTTACCCTTTTAGTTGTGGTATCTCACACAAATTCAAGTCAAGTATCAATTCTATATTATAACGTCATAATATAATGAAACTGTTTGGTCAAAGTAAAATTTTGTAAGTACTTTCAAACTATAACCATCATCTGCCTAGCCTTTTCCCAACTTTGTTGGGGTCGGCTTCCAGTCTAACCGGATGCAGCTGAATACCAGTATTTTACATGGAGCGACTACCTATCTGACCTCCACAACCCAGTTCGTACTGGGTAATACGATACCCCTTGGTGGGAATGGTTGTCAGCCGTTCGGGCCACTGACTACTTGTAACGACTGTCAAAGATCTACAAATGACAGCCAGGACCAACGGCATAACGTGCTTTCCGAGACACGGAGGAAATTCGGTATGGAATGGGTGGTAACCCATCCACGGACCAACCCAGGCAAGCGCAGCTGAACCTGACGATCGACCCAGTATTGCAAAGAAATTTGAATGTGCGGATGAAATACGAATATCAGACAGCAATAGTAATAGTAGTAGTCTTCCTGGCCGTCTGGAAAAACCCTATAGCACTTATTGCCCGACCCGGGAAACTAACCCAGGACCCCACGCTCAGCAGTCGTTCCTGCGACCGCTTAACCAACGGGACAGCAATACAGTAGGCATAGCATAATCCACTTACATGACCTGGTAGAGTGTGTGTGCTGTAATCCACCGGCCGGGCTCAATGTGAGTGCTACATGTCAATGTACTCAAATTTTTGGTTCTAAGACATGTTGGTTTCCTTGCGATATTTTCTGTCACCGTTTGGGGAGCAGTGGTGGTTAAATGAGTTACACAAAGTAAAACGGTTGCCGGACGGGGCAACACCCCTGGGCTAGCAAATGCACTGCAGCAATTAAAATGTTTTTACCGAGCGGCAACTGATATCTTGGGCAGTACTTAATGTGAAATGTCATCTATGTTTATCCAAGTTATTGTCTAGTAAATAAATTAACATATTCCCTTCGTGCTTCCCCTTTATGGAAGCACACACATCTTTTGGAAAAAATTGTCAAAATTACCAGAGACACTTTATCATCCATTTTAAATGTGGCTTTGGACGACCGAGCTTGGGCACAAGCAAGTTTTCCTATTCGTATGGGAGGACTCGGCGTCCGCAAAATTTCTAGTATTAGTTTACCGGCTTTCATATCCTCGGTCCACGTTACTGAGAAATTAATCAGGAATATCCTGGCTTCCACACAGATTGATTTTGATGTGCCGTGCTTCTCCGAAGCTATCGATGCTTGGAAACTCGCTTGCCCGAATACTGAAGAACCCGACAATCCATTTCCCAGAGACGGGGGACGAGCCGCTCTGCAGAGTAGTTCAGCTCAATTAACTCAACACGTCTGATACTACTGCTGAGCGTGCGCGCCTGCTGGCTGTGTGTGAGTGGGAGTCGGGTCTTTGGCTTCACGCACTGCCATCGTCGAGCATAGGCACTTTGTTCAACGACACGACTTTCCGACTCGCTGCTTCTTTACGTCTTGGAGCCGCCTGCTGCTCTCCTCATCGCTTTCACTGTGGTGAAGCTGACGCTTCCCGTGACCCAAGGGCTGGCTTTTACCTTGGCCAGAGACTAAGTGTTGCCATACAACGTGGCAACGCCGCCAGTCTCTTGGGCAAATTACCGGCTGACAGCGTTGAGGAGGAGTTTTTTGATGCTCTTTTATAGTTTGTAATTATTATAATGTATATAGTTAATGTAAATAAAATTCTTATAAAAAAAATGTACTAAAGTTTTTTATAGACTTTATTATACGTAGAGATACAGGATACTTTTAATCTTGATATAAAATATACATACGTTCTTGAGAAAAAATCTAATTTTATAGCAAGAGAAATGCGGTATTCTAAAAGGTGTAAACAGACCCTTCACGAAGCCGTCGACCAAGCACTGTGTAAAACCTGTGAAAACGTTGGAAAAAAGTTACAACCTTCAATATCTCCGTAACTAAGAAGATAAACAATAAAAAAATATCACAACGACGCACGGTATAAACAAGCTACTCCCGGCTTCGTAACAGGTGCATTTACACCCTTTATTAGGGAGATAGTATTAGATTGAATCTAAGTATAGGAATTAAGACTTACCTTATCAATTTCGACATTGGTCTGATTGTTCAAGAACCTTGGCATCACCACTGTCGGCCAGCCAGATGACAGACCCATCGTCACCATTGCCACCGATACTGCAACCAAGAGAACAACACCAACATTATGTCAGGACTTGAAAAGAGACAGTGACAGACAGTTTGTTTCGGCTTCTTCTTTTCAGTGACTCCTCTGAGAATTAATTAGATAATATTTAATTCTGATTACAAACAGGCTCAGGAGATGGCGGGTAAGTTGAACTAATCCAAGAATGACTGGACTACAATCGCGAGAATTGGATAGATGACGAAAAGTAGAAATAGGGTATAGTTCTTTGCGCTGCAGTGCGACAATATAAGCTCATAATGTAATATTATAATTGAACAATAAATTATAAAGTCTGCCTTACAACCCGTTCACACGAGGACGATTCGTTTTTTTTGACGTATCGTCTTTTTTCACGATCCGTAATTTTTTTTGACGGCGGCAATGCTTTTTAAATGCCCGTGTTCACACGCATCACGAATCGTGAAAAATGACGGACACGTCTTAAATCACGTATCGTCTCTTAAAAATCACGTACGTCAAAAAATACGAATTGTGATTTTTTTGTGACCGATTCGCTGATGCGCTCGCCCCCGAAAAATAACGAAACTAATGTGAACATCAATTCGTTTTTTTTGCCGGGTCGTGATAATGATAAATCACGATTCCTTATGCAATGCGAACGTCCATCCGTCATGATTATCGTATTTTATGATATTACGGAAGCCGTGTGTGAATGAGCCCTTATCAATCTATCTGCCGCGGGGTCACACGAACTATGCGAAATAAAATTGGGTAAAACCCGAACCGATTAATTTTTATCATCCTAAAAATATTACACAAACACTCTTGCGCAAGGAAATAATGATATTCTAATTGGCTCACTTAGTATGCACTGTAAATGTTTTGTACTCTTACAATTAATAGATACCACACCTGTATTCCCCGTAGGGTTTGTCAGAGGGGTGTGGGGTACACCCACTAGTCGCCAGTTTTAAGTCCCATTTAGTAAGGGGCGAGCCTATTGCCATCAACTGGGGTCAATTTCGTGCAGCGGGCTGCTTTTAAGAAAATCCTAATGGAAAAACCAGATAACACTTGGCCCAATTTCGGAACCGAAACCAGACCTCCGACCACTAAACCACTTTTTTGTAAACTAGTTGTAAAAAAGACATACATAAATATTATTTATGATAGTACATTTTGATATAAGTGAGGAAAGTTTGTTATTGCGGCCGAGGCGAAATACACACACGAGCCGCAGGCGAGAGTGTTAATACACACGAGCCGCAGGCGAGGGTGTTATGGAGCCGAGAACTGCAGTAACAAATGCCCACGTGTATGAAACGACGTTTTTCAATACATTTTTAGTTTTTTGGTTTTAGTTTTAATCCAAATTTGTTCAAAGTCCAAATTGATTCAATGGAATAGAAAAAAAAAAATTACTGGAATATAAGAAGAAAACCACGAGGGTGAAATCCATAGCATGTTGAACCTAATCGTAGTGCGATAAGAGCCGGTTTTCGGGGAAGTGTATTGAAAAATAATACATTAAATTCTACATCTCTAAAACTACATAGACGGGGTCGCTCATATAAGTGAAAATGAAATACAAAAGTAGCACTTACGAGATAGCGTCACCAAATAAAGATTCCTTCTGTTTCCGTTCTCCATTGTCTGGAAAAAAAAACAATACTCATATACTATGTATGTAACAAAAAGCTTTCGCAATTTAATTAATTAGTTAACTAAAACAACGTTAGGTAATAGTTCTGTACGTTTGTTAATTAAATACATAATCCGGTGTGCAATATTGAAATACATAAGGATAAATACGGCTTCTCGGAATCCTAAAAATAATTTGGCACGGTGATAAGCAGAGATCGAAATAAGTAGAGTATATTTGCCTAAACTTCAAGGAAGTAAGTGGCATGTGAATAATACCACCCTCGAATTTAACAGCTTTATTTCGAAACTTAATAATCCTTCCGGGATTTTATACGGAGTTATAATCCAACGTCCTTGTAGTTACATTACATTACATGAAGATTTTGAATTCTCGCGCTCAAACCGTATGTGGCTAGAAAGAAGTCTAGACTCGTTGACTACTGGAACGCGCTGTTCTTTGTTTTGTCTGTATTTCGACACCTTAAACATCTATCTTACAAAATAACACATAAAAGTAATGCACTATCTATCACAGAAGAACTTTTATAATTGTCAATATCAGCTCAGTCTAGTATAATCATATTATTTTTGGTTTCATGGGAAACTGAGATCAATAAAAGGGATGGAACGCGAAAGTACCAATAAGGTTGTTTTGGACTCGGCCTTTTATGTTAGTTTAGTGCCCAAGGTTGATTCTGAATTGGTTTGTATGGGACAGAACATTAATACCATCTTGCTGTGAATATATTTGCATTAAATAGTGTATTGTTTTCTGGTCACACAGTATAGCGTAGGAAAATAGATCTCTAAATATGTTAGGTTATGTTTGGATTTTTTTCTTTATGAAACCGAAATTGAAAGGTCATAAAGGGCGAAAGATTTACCTATGTGTTTAATACATCATTCATTATTATTTAATTCGGTTCAATTGTTGCAATTATTTTAATTGTTGTAATTATTTTCCTGTTAACTAGAGCTTTTATCTTGCCGATATTATTGTTAGCGCATTAAGTATTAATAATAACAATAAGTCACCACTTACGTTCGCCCTTATCAATAAATTCGTCAAAATAAGCTCGATTCAGACACTGTTAGTTTTCTATCAGCTAAGTTTCACAGGCACTTAGTTAATCACCACATTTTGTAACTAGATAATAATTGAATTATTTGTTCGGTGTAATGAATTATTAATTCACGGATGAGTTAAGCGTATATTCGTAAAATCATGTTAATAAATAATTTTGCACGACCGTACACGCCAGTCGTGTATTTGCTACTGAATTCAACTTGGTGTTGGTGACCAAATTGAACTGTGTGGACAGAATCTAGACTGGTAAACTACTAACCTCGCTCAGACTGGGCGGCTTAGCCGGCAATAAAATATTTTATCCACTCATTCATATGTAGTAGAATATAAAAAAAAAACCGACTCTCAAAAAAAAAACAAAAAAAGTGGAAAATAACTTTACTTTCGGAAGTTGGTGACTATTGTTTGTTTCATTTACTTTTTTGGCACCGACTTCCGAAAGTAAAGTTATTTTCCACTTTTTTAGTGTATTTTATGGAAGTCGGTTATTTTTTTGCAAAAACGTTTCATATTTTACCCTTTTTAGCTATCGCATCACACACAAATCCTTGTCAAATATCAATTTCGCAATTTCTATTACTTGGATGACATATTTTTACAGCTATTTTGATTTAAAAACCAAACTGCCGAACCGATTTTGATGAAATTTCTATGACCAATCGGGAAGTGTATCCATTCAGATAAAAGAAGATTTTTTCAAATCGGTTCATAAATGACGAAGATATGAGGTAACAAACACAAAAAAAAGCAACCGAATTGAGAACTTCCTCCTTTTTTTGAAGTCGGTTAAAAACACTTCGGAGAACATTCCACCGCTCTTAGGTACACACTTAAGATTTTAGCAGTTCGATTCTCAGAGTAATAAAACATATTATTTATTGGTTTAAGATTCCCATTTCCCATATAAGTGACGCCCTTAGTCAGATCGTAGTTTGTTTATGTTATTCTTATTTTTTTCTGGAAGTTGTTATCGTGCCAATCAACGCACACAAAGCACTTGTTCGCCATGTGTTGGCTTCTATTGTTCTTGGCGCTTTTTTAGGATAACTTTTCTACACTAATAATATTATTAAAGGTAAAGTTTGTAAGTTTGGATGTAGGGTATAATATGAGGTACCTAATCTTCGGAAAACTACTGATCTGATTCAGTTTTTTATTTCATTGGACTGGGATGGGTATATTCCGGCCATAACACGAGCAAAGCCGCAGGTAAAAGTCTTGTCTAAGAAGTTTAAATTGTTATTAGTTTAAAATCAAGAGTCAAGAAGAAGCCAGAATCGAGGCGTTGCAGTTGGAGACGTTTGAAGAACGCCGTGTCAGAAAGTTATTTTATTGCAGTTTCCGCAAAACTAACATTCCATTGATATTTTACACATAGGTTTAGGCACGGAGGGTTTAGGTAACTAGGTGGTGGGTATTAAACTTAACTACGGACCTATGTGTTGTGCTTATGTGCAGGTGTGAAACTATATTTAGAACTTATTTTTTGTTTGTTTAAACACATACTTTACATTTGAATCAAGCTTCTCTTTGGTGTAGCTATGACACAGGTAGCAGGCACTAAACTAGGTAAACCTCTGTAGGTACTACCTATCTATTGGTACAGTTAAATACCTGTCAATTATTTATGTATACCATAATTATATTTTTTTGTATTCATCTTGCTAAAACTGTGGCTACTCGTATCTCTAGGGTACATAAACTACAAACATCAAACTCGCTACCCTTTAAAAAAAACCGGATGCTCCACCACAGCACCAAACTTGCTACCCTTTACACAGCAATCGCACCCATTGCGCCACTTGAGGGCCGATAACATTGAACATAACACAAAACTGATAAGAAGCATTATCGCTTAAAATTCCGCGCACAAATCACGATTTAAGAAAAAAGCAGGTACCTCGAATTCGTCTTCAGTTCCACAGAATGGTGTTACCAACCCAACGGGCCACAATCAACTAATTCGATATTCAATTTAAGTTTAGACTTATACGTGGCCAAAAGAGGCGGCAGTTTAAGGCGGGACTTTTTACTTTATGGTAGAGAAAGACCCTTCAAAAGTCCCTAATTGCAAAGTCGTGACAGTTGCGGGGATCACCGCTGTCTTGTGCACCAATGCCCCATAAATAATGTGCATTGTGCAATCTTAACTTGCCTATAATATTATTGTTAGCTTGCGTCATCTCAATGTTGGGCAAACGCCTCTCCCCAGGAAAGACCAGGGGAAAGGCATTTGCAGTTTTTTGGCAGGCAGTTTTTTTCAATTCAGGGCTAATGTAGGTCGTCGACTGTGTGGACAAAATAATAAAAAATATATCTGGCTGTTTCGAGAGATTAAAAGTTCAAGTGTTCTTATAGATCTAGCAAATTCATGATAACTACTTATTGTATGACAAGGCAAAGGCATGTGCTATGACCGAACCGTATATGGTTTCCTTTTATAGGGTCAGTATTTATTTATCACTTACTTTTACAGGTCATCCAAGATAAAGATGTAATACGCTACACCTATCATAAATCCCCCAATTAAAATGTATTCCCCAGCCATTGCCAGAGACAAAACGTCTAGATTAATGTTTCAATCACCGAAAGTACCCTTGTTCTTTATGCTTTTAATAGGTACCTCTAATTAATTACACAATGACTGACACTGTACTTCACTAAATTGAAGTGTGTCCTTTCCTAGAACGGTGTATGTACTGTGTAGGTGGTTCAATGCGATAACAGGATATAATACAGACCGTTGTGTTAATCAAATTCGTGTTAACTATTACGGTACCTTAGATCCCAGAGTAGGTACCTATAAGTAAACAATGGTACTATGTTGTAAAAGCACTCGAAACATATTTTTCCCAAACAATATAGGGATAGTACAGTTTTAAAGATCGAAAAATATATAGTCGATCTAAAATTTGTACCTACTGTAACATATTTTTGAAACATAACAAAACAACACGCCTGTAATCGTCGAAAGGTTAGGCAGAGGTGTACCTAATAGTACACGCACATTCGGCAGTTATATTTAAGTCCCATGTATTGGGGCGAGCCTTTTGCCATACAGCGACCACAAATCCAAACTCCGTGGCTTCTAGAAATTCCAAATGGAGAAACCCAATAACAATTTGGCCGACCCGGGAATCGAACCCAGTACCCCGTGCTCAGCAGTCGCGCTTGCGACCACTAGAATAAGGTTTGTAATTATTATTAACTAGCTTATGCCAGTGGCTTCGCCCGCGTGGAGTTCGATAATTGACCCACAGGATCATCCTACCCCTATTCTTGGCAGAGATTTTTTTTCAGAATTTTTGAAAAATAGTGCCTGAATTGTGTTCCTAGGTGTTCACTGGAAAGGTAAAAAATAATAAAAAAATATATAATTGTTTAGTTTACGTTTTATTGTATGTATCACATTAGGCACATTGCCAGGTTCATAACAATCAATAGAAAAAAAACTATGTATCATATTTGACACATTGCTTAGAATAGGAAAAATAAAAATAATACAAATTCTGTTTTCAATATCAACAAGTACAAAATAAATTCTTCTAAAAATCAACATAATTATCAGTCACAATCAGCCTTTAAGTCTTACCTAATTAATGAGTCTTATTTATGATTAAAGTGAGATCAATTTTATACATTACTACTTAATACGTAAGTTTACATTTTAATGTCATGGATTTCCGCTGATTCCATAACTTAGGAATCAGCGGAAATCCATGACATTAAAATGTTAGGAAAAATATTTAGTTTTAATTCCGCGAGACAAAAATCGAGGTTTGGATGCAGAATGCAGTCCCACTCTTCCTGTTTTCATGCAAATGCATTACCACATCCTGCATTTGCATTTACATGAAAAAAGGAAGAGTGGGACTGCATTCTGCATCCAAACCTCGATTTTTGTTTCGCGGAATTAAAACTAAATATTTTTCCTAACATTTTAATTTTTACTTCTTAGAGTTGTAGTCTAAGAAACAATTACGTTCGGGCAATAAGCACAGACGTATTTTACATTTCTGACAAAAGCATTTTGTTTGTCCTTTTGTGCAGTACATGCACCTTTCCCTGGTATCTATTATTTTGGGAAAATGGCCAACCTGGTCATATCTCACAGCATCTGGAGGTCTTTCAGCTACTGGTTTCTGTATCGTTGAGCTGGAAGGAGGTCTAGCGAAATCGCTTGTCTCAGTTCTTTCGTATTTGCGTAGGCTTTCGAATATTTCTATTCTAAATGTTGTTAGTGACTTCTGTTTGTTTGTATCATGCCTGGCTTTTTTATCACGCCTGTATAAAAGCCAGGCGTTGTTTACGCAAATATCTAGCTTTTGTGAAAAGATTGGCAAATACCAGCGATGACCTCGGAACGGCGTACGATACAGAGCAACCAGCATATCTGCTAAGTCTACTCCACCCATATTAGTGTTGTATTGTTTAATTAGGTTTGGGCAAGTCACGGGTATTTTTCTTCCTTGGTCTTTGTTGTAACGACACACAGTCTGAATAGGATGTGCGTCTACAAATGTGCTAGCAGCTGTAACACATTTGTTATCATACCACTTAATAGCAACAATCTTGTTTTTGTTGCAAACTACTTGTGCGTGAGATCCTCTGCCTTTCTTTTTTAAATTTTTATCAGTAGGTAGTTTTTTCTCCGCTCCTCGGAGCCTGTTTGCTCGGATTGTTCCCAAGGCGAATACACCGTATTCGTCACGCAAATATTGCAGGAGTTCAATAGAAGTGAAGAAGTAAGTTGTCGAAGCATAAGATTTTGCATGCAGGTTGGTGAATAGACTTTGTCAAAGCTAGCACAACTTTCGCTCCCAGGCCCATACTATTTTCTTCATCAGTGAATACGTGAAACCTAAATGTGTCGTCTCCCCCGTAAATTAAAAAGTCGTACACGATTCTTGAGACACCGGCGCGCACAAATATTTTATAACCCCATTTCTTTGAAGAGGGTAATGAGAGCGGTGGTGAACTACTGTCGGACTTCGATGGGCCTACGTAATACTGGAGTTCATCTCCCGATGATTCACTTTCGTCCAAATCAGATTTTGCCCCCGGCTTCGGTACAAGAGCCACAAGTTGTTGAGCTCTATTTTGTTGCTGCATAGTTAGTTGACCAACCACCTGTAATGATAAAATATAAATACTAACTTAATAAATGTATCTGTACCTACCTCTGGCAATGTCACATATTAGATACATAGTCAAAAATATCTAAAATATTGGTTATCTGGCAATGTATCAGATCTGATACACTAGAAAAAACCAGTGAATAAAATATAGTTACAATTGATTTTGATCAACCAAAATAGAATACTGACTAGTAAAATATTCTAAGCTATTCAAATTATATCACTTACGGTTAAAATTATTGCAAAATACAATTTAAAATGATTTTTCTTACCTTGCGATGCGTAGACGCGTTATTTCAGTTCGCCATCTTGGAGTCTACTACTTTCTCAGTGTTACTAATAGTGAAAAAACATGTTTGGTAAAAAATTAATTATATTTTGCATCCCCTAAAATAATAAAAGTTTTAAAAATATATCTCGGTTTATGTCTAGATTTTTTAAAAGAACAACGTATCAAATTGTATACAGTACCAAGAATAGGGCTACCGGGATGAAAAGTAGCCTATGTGCTATTCCAAACTATAATCCATCTCTGTGCCCAATTTCATCCAGATCCGTTCAGCCGTTCTGGCGTACCTAATTGAGTAACAAACATCCATCCATCCATCGAAACTTTCGCATTTATAATATCAATATAGTTTTTTTTTTTAAGATGGGTTACGGTTGGGTCACGTGGATTAGAGTCAAGAGCAAACCGCTCTTGACTCTAGTCCACGTGACAGAAACAGAGTCGACAATGGAGCGAGCTTACCCAGAAGAAGCCTGTTTACCCTAACTTTGAAGAGATTAGGGTGGAATGCGTTCAGAAACACAGACGCAGGCAGAGAGTTCCACTCCTTTGCTGTGCGCATAATAAAAGAAGTTTGGAAACGCTTAGTGGGAATTGGCGGAATAGCAACAAGGTGAGGATGGTAACCTGCAGTGCGTCTAGATGTCCGACGGTAGAAGGGGGCCGGTGGGATGCGGTTGTGAAGTTCATGGGCACACTCACCGAAGTACAATCTGTAGAAGACCGACAAACAGGCCACCTTGCGGCGATGAGCCAAACTGTGAAGCTTGGCATCCACCAGTTTTACGTCGCCAATACGCCTCTCAGCTCTGCGTTGCACCTAGTCAAGCGCGGCTAGTTGGTATTTAGCTGAGCCATCCCATAGGTGGCTGCAATACTCCATGCAGGATCGATATATATGTAGATTAAAACCTGAAACCAAGTAAAGCCTTATCCTTCGAATGATGCCCTATTATAGAAATACCAAAAAGTAGTAGTAAAAGTATGGTCTACATTTCTACAACAATCGATCAACACTGCAATGTTTTTTCAGCATTTCGTATATCTGCTAAGATTTATTCTATTCTATTATACTTCTGGGGGTTTAAAATGGCCACTTTAACATAACATAATAGGATAATAATATGAATCACATTAAAATTCTTAAAATAGTCACAGATACAATTAATATGTTGAATTATCAGTTTGTGAATTTTACGAATTGTAACGTAATTCATTTTTATTATCATATTAAGTTCTGCTAAAGTGGCCATTTTAGAACCCAAGTTCCGGTTTGAATAAAGTATTTGTTCAGTAATTGAGATTTAGAAAAAAAAACAGAACTGTCAGAAGTGTGAATAGACATACACACATCAAAAGTATCTAGGGATCAACATATATTTTTGCAACTTTTCTCCTGATTGATATTAATTAAAATTTTCTTTAAGGATTCATCAAATAAAGTGTTTTCGTTTGTCACAGTAACGATAAACCAAGTCACCTTTGCATTAATAAAGAAATTTGCCATTTTCCTAATAAAGGGATTTTTGACATTTGAACCACTAACATTAAAGTTCGAAAAAAAGACTGAAATAACAGTTTTCTTTAAAATTTTATTGGGTAACTTAAACAATTAATAATCCGTGTTTCTACCGCGAACACTAACAACACAAGAACATCGGTTTGGCATACTCAAAATGAGTTCATCCAAATCACGCTGTGGAATGGCCGCCCATGTTCGTTGCAACAACAAAAAAAGGTCTTCTTGCGACTGGATACCCTCCATATTCGGCAGAGCTCTTCTCTGTAGCATATCCCATGCATGCTCAATCGGGTTCAAGTCTGGCGACTGAGCAGGCCAGGGCAGGACATTGATGTTAGCTGCGGCGAGAGTCTGTCTTACAACTCTTGCGGTGTGCGGTCGTGCATTATCATGCATTAACTGAAATAAGGGACCGATTTGCACTTGTAGAGGAACGATGACGTCTGATACAATCGTCTCAGCATAAATTTGAGCGTTGAGGTTGCCTCTGATCCAAATCAACTCAGTTCTTCCGCCGATCCAAATACCCGCCCATACCATGATGGTTCCACCACTATAAGGATGGACTTCCTGGCAGGATTTTAATCGCTGTTGGCGTCCAGGGGTTCTCCAGTGTCGTATACGTCTTGTATCCGGTCTCATACCAAAACGAGACTCATCAGAATAGCACACGAAACGCCATTGTTCTTCTGCCCAATTTCTGTGTTCAAGAGCCCATTGATATCGAATCCTACGATTGTGCATTGCTATAGGTGGTACCCGTAGCGGTCTTCGGGAATGAAGGTTCACTTCATGCAAGCGGTTTCTGACTGTTTGGTCGCTAATTAAGTTCCCTGAAGAGTGATGAAGCCTCACGGCTAACATCATGGCGGTTATTGTTGGAGCTCTTCGAGTTAAGATTTGAATGTATCGGTCTTGTCTCCGTGTGGTGCAGCGATACCGTCCTCCATGGCGCTCAGTCACGGTACCAGTGCTTCGGTAACGTGTCCAAAGTCGACTGATAACACTCTGACTTGTATTCAGAGCTAAAGCCACAGTACGTTGCCGGGAACCAGCTTCTATCATTCCCACGGCTCTGAGCATTTCTTCCCTGCTTAAATGACGTCGCCGCTCCATAATAACGTTGGTTTTAATCAGTAGTAGGGAAACAGTAGCACTAATAATGTCTTCAATGCGTTGTATGTTTTTATAGGGAAAATATTGTCAGTTTATTTTCATATTTTACTCGAATTTGATTGAGAGTTCCTGATTCAAATTATGAAATGCACCAAAAAGGATCCATATAAATTTATAAAATCATAAATTTATTACAAAGCCACATCTCAATCTCAAGAAATCCGCATAAAAATGCTTGATCCCTAGACACTTTTGATGTGTGTATTTTGTTGCTTGTTTGACAGTACGGGAAGTATGCACGCTGAATATCCTGTATATTGTTTGTATTGTGTGTATTGTTTTATTAGAAAAGGGATCGAATTCGATTCCTGACTCAGGCAGAAGTTTAAAAAAAATCCAAAACATCAGTTCTATTTTTCTTCAAAATTGCGGTCATGGTTTCCTTTGCACTTTGTCGTAATACTTACAGTTTCGAATTTAGCCTAATATACTATCGAAAATTCTATGTACACTTACGCAGCTGCGTATATTACCCCACTTACATGCATCTGACCATTTTTCAGGTTTAAGGTGACCCCAACCCCACAATAATTGGCCTATAAAGTTTTCGCGCGGTATGAAATTCCTTTTTTAATTTATTTACAACTTTTACGTGCTATAACTTCGGATGCCCCCCATAGGTGCGGCAGCTGATTTTCATTTGGATGATCAGCTGACTTTCATTTAAGTGCATATTAAACAACTACTAGAAATTCGGTATAAAATTGCTCGCTAAAATTGCGTGCTGCCTCTCAAGCTCAGACATACGATTGTAATTTTTTGGACAACCAGCGCGCCAACAACACAAAACTGCAAAGGATCCACATACATGTACATTGTACACCGAACGCAACATATGTTTTCCTTAGCTGATCATAAAATTCATGCTGCGAATAAGCTGAACCACCAAAAAGTAGAATAAAAATTATACCTATACACAAAACGAATCAAATCAAATCAAAACCCATTTTATGAAATAGCAACATTATGATTTAAGAAACCTAAAAGACTCGTATCTATTTAGTGTCATTTAAATTGTCATTTATCCTAATAAAAAAAAAGTCGTTTCGAAAGTGTCGTGTGGCATTGGTGTTTCTTCATGTTGAATTATCGCTAAAATAAAGAATTCTGTTGAATTGTTACAATGTCGGAGCATGTGCTACCGGCCGAAGAGCCGATACGATTTGTAGCGCCAATTATTCAGGATAATCCAACAGGATGGGGCCCAGCCGAAATGCCGGAGCAGTTTCGGGACATGCCTTACCAACCTTTCAGTAAAGGCGATCGTTTGGGGAAAATTAGTGATTGGACCGTCGTACAGGACAAGAAATATCAAAGTAAGTTTGTCCTTTTATCCTTCTTTATTTATTAGTCAGGATGTCTTCTCTCAGCATTACGATCCTTTGAGGTTATGATGACGTTTTTTGCACTAGCATATTTCCCAATGTTGCACTGTACCATAGTGCATAGATGGGTACTGCGAATTAACTTGAACCGATATTTCAATTTATTGAATTCTAAAGACCCAAAACAAACGCTTTAATCGTTGTTTCTTATGACTTTTCATTACTGTTATTAATGTTTCTGTCAAAAAAAAATGTAAACTTTTCTAAATTAGCTTATACTCTTTTCCAGACAAGTATGCGTCTCAGTTCGGCGCTGGATCGTCGTACGCGTACTTCCATGACGAGGACGAGAGTACTTTCCACCTGGTGGACACTACGAGGGTGCAGAAGCCCCCGTACCAGCGCGGCCGTGCTCGCGGACAGAGAGGCCGCGGCGCTCGAGGCGCTCGCACGCCTGGTGGCATGACTACCCTCAACAAGGGCAACAACTACATGAGAAATGTAACTTATTTTATTTACTAAAAAACTTTATGCACAACTAAAAATAACTGTACAAACACAGACTTAGTATCTTGGGCATTTTCTTCTTTTATAAAAGCAGCTTACCTTAAAAAGAAATGGTAGAAAACCATATTAAGCTCCTTTGCAGTCATCACTTAAGTCTTATTTTCAGTGTCTGGAGCGTTTGAATTTAATGTGAAAACATGGCCACCGACTGGGCCCAAGAAATTTAATAAGTTTTACCATCAAAACGAAAGAATATGATTTGAAGTTGAGAATGTTTCAAAATCGACTTTAGTGGTATGGGTACTTGGTGATTCCTTCGAAATTCTAAATTGAATGCTAAGGTAGAGTTGGTCAATCTGAAACTGGGTATTACACTCTCTCATCTTATTCAAATACTTACAAAAGCTTAGTATATGTAAATGCCACATTTATTTAGAAACTACACCTCGTCTTATTTTAACAACTTATTTTTCAAAATGTTTTTCTATTAGTTATACTTCCTTTCAGCAACGTGATCGTAAACTTGGCAAGAGATGGGGCCAGAGAGGTGCTCCGATGAAAATCCGTGATGCATCCGTCACTGTGAGGCCCACATGGGTTACTATCGAGGACATGGACTTCCCTCGTCTTGCTAAGTTGTCTCTGCCTGGTATTAAAGAAGGTGTGTATGTGTTCTGACTCCTTTCACAAATTTTGTGGTATAGTTCATTTTATTTGATAGTGTTTGTAAAAAGACTCCTCACGAAGCCAGAAAGCAGTTTTTCTCCCCCTTATTGTGATATTATTTTTTGTTCTGGACCACACCTGGGAATCTTCTTGTTTATAAAGAAAGATATTGGAGATCAAAGTTCCAACTTTACAAGATTTTAATGTGATAACTTTACTTCAAATACTTCCATGACCCAATGATTCAATGCATCCATCAATACAATGTTTTGAGTGTGTTACATTGAGTACCACCATTAACCGCAATTTTTCAACCTAAAAAACAGTCGCTTCCCAGCTATAATTTTTGTGTAGAGTTACTTAGTTTAATGTACATGAATGCTTGGTTGACGGCTTCGTTAACACCTTGTATAAATCAGTAATTTGTAGTTTCTGCATACTCCCACAGGAATAAAGGCATAACTTTATTATATCGGCGTATATAATCTACGCGCTTTGGACATGGAGTTGCGGGTACCAGCTTGTTATACAATACACTATATATAAACCAGTTTTGTTTCAACAGGTGAAGACATTGTGTGCTGTGGTACACTGGAGTACTATGACAAAGGCTATGATCGTGTCAATGTGAAACATGAAAAGGCACTGCAGCGTATCGACCGTATCTTCCATACGGTAAGCTATTTTACTTTCAGTCTTATGTTTAAAAATTTAAGATGTCTACCATTTGAAGTATAGTGATGTTTTAAATATGTATATATGATAATTCTATTGTTACTACTTTCTAAATCCCCTACAAAAGATCTAAAATTGTAATTTATTTATTTATTTATTGTATGATGGTTTGTGACTTTGGCATGTTTCATGGATTGCCGTTAATGTTGACTGCTAAATGTGAGGAAATGTATGCCATACTACATTTGAGTATGGGCGGCTATATTATTGTACTGCTGGAACAAAGTTATCAAAACAATAAGCTGAATCATTCATAGGTGTCACATAATGCTGCTGGTATAGACATTCTTTACATGTCAGAAATTAAATACAGTATAAGAGTGAAATCACATTTGCATGCACAGATCAGCATTTTCGAGTACTTATCTCATTCTGACATGTAAGGTGTAATTTGGTGGAGCAAGAGGTCCGGGCACAAGCATCTGCATCCACTCACCTCTCACTTTAGTGAGTTGCAATTTATTTATTCATTTATCACTTCAAGCACAATGTACAAAGGCGGACTTAATGCCATAGGCATTTTCTACCAGTCAACCTTTCTAAATGATAAAGGGAAAAAGATGAAGAAAATGCTGATCTGTGCGTTTTGTGTTGTGTGGTGATTAGGGTGACCTAAGGCATTCTTATTGAGGAAATATGTTGCTCCCATTCATCTTATTGTAGGCTAGATGCCTATCATACATGTAAGGGTAATAATTATGTAAAATCGATGCTTATTTCAATCATATTTCTCAGGTAACAACCACTGATGACCCAGTGATCCGACGGCTCAGTAAGACTGTCGGCACGGTGTACGCCACCGACGCTATTCTGGCGACCATCATGTGCTGCACCCGCTCCAACTATTCCTGGGATATTGTTATTGAGAAGATTGGTATGTATAATTTATTTTTGCATATTATGTATCTGCTTAAATGCTAACTTATTCCCAAGTCAGTTGTTTGTGTTCAATCGTCCCTTTTCTACCCAAAAAGAAATCAGATGTGGAAACAGTTTACCATTATTAATCGTGAAAAAGGGAAAGTTTAGAATGGAATTAATAACCCATAGAGTCTTGCATAGTATTTGATGTTCCTGGAAGTCACCTCAACAGCAGATTCTTTAAAATAAGTAGAAAAATGTGTAAAACTCCCACTTAATCGTAAAGGTGACAAGCTATTCTTCGACAAGCGCGACAACACGGAGTTCGATTTGCTGACTGTGAACGAGACGTCTGTGGAGCCGCCCACTGACGACGGCAACTCCATCAACTCGCCGCGCAACCTGGCGCTCGAAGCAACCTTCATCAACCACAACTTCAGCCAGCAGGTTAGCTTGGTCATATAGTTATATTTGCTGCCTGAACGACACGTCTGTGGAGCCGCTCACTGTCAACTCCATCTACTTGCCGCGCGACCTCGCACTTTATTGACCACAACTTTAGCCAGAAGGTAAGCTTACACATAATAAAATTATGTATATGTACTGTTGCGAGTTCAACCCTACAGCGGTCGCGTCTCAAAAAAGGACGTAAGCCGTCGCGCTATTGGAACTATTGTAATTCGCGCAACCGTGCAGAATAGGTATGGCTTTGTCTCAATCACTCTTGGATTTTGTTGCTGTATGTTTCCATGAAGAAATGAATTGAAAACAGGTGAACATTTACTTCATTAGACTGCAATTCACGAACCCGTACAACTGCTAGCAGTTGCTGCTAACACAAGCACAACCATCCTTTGTTAAAGGATAAAAGGTTAGTGTTAGTTTACCGGTATCTCAGTATTTATTTTCTTTGATAGAATTCTGAAATTAGCATCATTGAAAGCAAATCATCATCATCTTCCTGCCCTTATCCCATTCTACTCGGGGTCGGCACAACACATTTTCTTCTTCCATTCTCCCCTGTCAACCGTCACGGCATCATTTACTCCTTTCTCTTTCATATCATTCCTCACACAATCCATCCATCATTGAAAGCAACTCAATTTGAACAAATTTTTATCATTCGAGGCTCGTTTCCAAGACGAGACTACTTACATAAACAATGACATGATGTGATGTCTATGTAGTCTAAGCACTCTGAACATAATAAGACCTGGACTTCTAATAATATTGTAGAAATTAATAAGCCAAACAATCGAATAAGATCACAAGTGTATGGCAAAGTTTTTCTAAACGCAAAATATTTATCATGCCTTAAAATTATGCTCTTTTTTCTAATGTTGTATCTAACACAATGTTCCCAACACAGGTACTGAAGAACGGCGCCAACGAAACCAAATACAAGTTCTCCGAAGCGAATCCGTTCGTGTCTGAAGAGGAGGAAGGCGAAGTCGCCTCCGTGGGGTACCGCTACCGCAAGTGGAACCTCAATAATGGTGTGGTGAGTTACATTTTATATTTATTCACTATTTTATAATCACCCTCTATAACATGGGGCTTTAACAGGCAGGTGTTCTGTTAGGTGCATCTCTACTTTCTTTAACTCGCTTTGGGGACTACAGGCTAGATGTTCTGTTTGTAACGTCATCAGACCTTTGACTAGTCTCATAAAAACTGTCCGTGGCATTACTACTACCATAGATGGATAGCAGCATTAAGACTTAATTGAAGTGATTGCTGTAAGCCATTCCAGTGCGATTATAAATTAACTTTGCCATTTCTGCTACCAACCAGTGTTTACTGCTTTCCACTTTCAAGGATGATTGCCGGGTATTTATCTACACTTCCTAGATAAAAGGCAGACAATTTTAAACCAAGACAAATTGTGAACCAAGTTATTTATCCATCATTCTTCGAAGATGCCCTAATAACATTCAATCCTTCATAATGAAGTACTTTCCTAGAGAAAATTCTAGAATCCTGAACCCAATAAACCTTTTTATTCCAGACGCTAGTCGCTCGATGCGAGCACGACGCCGTAATGCAAGGTCCTCAGAACGAGACCCAGTTCCTGAGCATCAAGGCTCTGAACGAGTGGGACTCTAAGCTGGCCAATGGAGTGGAGTGGCGTCAGAAACTGGACACCCAGCGCGGTGCCGTACTCGCTAATGAACTGAGGAACAACTCCTGCAAACTTGCTAAGTGGACCGTTCAGGTAGAATTTGGAGCTTTTATTTTTATGTCATTGGTGGTTTAATGTGAATTAAGTTTTGGGAGACTGTAGGAACAGGCTTTAGACAAAAAAAAAAAGATACAAGTATCTGTGGCTGTTTTCACTAACACTTAAAGACATGTAAATAAATGCCTAAATTTAACACACTAGAAATTTCAACTCTCGGCGCTCCGCCGAAGTTTTGAAATCCTTGAGAGGGCTTTTATTAATTAACATCACATCTGAATGTTGCATAGTGTTCAGCCGTTTTTTAAGTCAGTTATAACGACTCGACTGAAAGACAATTTACGATTACCAGAGCTGAACTAATTTTAATTGTTTCCGAAAACCGATTTGTATCACGCAAATATTGGTACTGGCCTACTGGCTCTCGTCCACGTACCTCATCTGCACTCAGCTACAACTTACCAACAGCTTAATTATTCTTACCATTGTTCAAACACTTAAAAACTGTTTTCAAATGATTTAGCCTAGATTATCTTATTGTTAACACCCTAATCCTCCTACAAACCCACCACCACCGCTAACCACCGTTTCTCTCCCCAGGCCCTGCTCGCTGGTTCCGACCAGATCAAGTTCGGCTACGTGTCCCGTTCCCAAGTGCGCGACAACTCGCGCCACGTGATCCTGGGCACACAACAGTTCAAGCCGCACGAGTTCGCCGCGCAAATCAACCTGTCCATGGACAACGCGTGGGGTATCCTACGGTGCATCATCGATATATGCATGAAGCAGAAGGATGGTGAGTACTCAATCTTCTGCTTAGCCCGTTGATGGTAATCTAAATTGAGTCGGCCCAGAACTTCACTCGAGTTGGCCATGAGTTCCTGTGATGATCAAACAACAGGCCACAACATTAAGTGCCCCATCGTTTGTGGAACACCACCACATGCAAACATAATATTACTAGTAGTAGATGTTCTATTATGGAGCGACCGAGTGGTTTCACAAGGTTCCATCATGTTCGCAACTCATACAAATTTTCTTGGTAAAAACTGCTGCTAAAACAACAAAACCGATCGCACGTGCGCCTACACAGACGGAAAGGCGAGTTTCGACCACTAGCCAGATAGTCATGATTTTATAATACAGAACAGAGTACACAACTCTCTAGTTTCTCATGATAATAGCCTATGTATGGCTTGCAAAAGTGCCTGTCAAGCCCGGAGACAAGGAACTAATACAGTTTGTATACACGCAATTTTAGGCGCATGCATTCACCTGTACCCTGGCCTCTGCCTTGCTGCGTCCACTTTCACGCTTCATCTAAATAGGCTCTTATCATATATCTAGTGTAGTCGCATTCGGAACAATTTTTCAACCAATGTTCTCATTTCCAGGTAAATACCTAATCATGAAGGACCCCAACAAGCCGCTGATCCGCCTATACGACATCCCCGACAACACGTTTGAATCGGACGCGTCAGAGGAAAGCGGCGATGAACAAGCCGACACCCCATTCGCTCCACTATACTCCTACGGGAACACCAAGAGGATTTAGAACAAATACAACTCATACGTTGTAATTTAAAGACATTACTTGTACTTCAAGGTTACCTCTTGTACTTCAAGGTCATCTCTGTACTCAAGGTCATCTCTTGCACTCCCAAGGTCATAATTATTATTGTATAGTGCAGTAGTCTTACATCTTCCGATTCGTGGCAATCTGTATAAGGTTGCCATAATAATATAAGGTTTCAGGTAATCAGTATGTATTTCATATTTTATTCAGCCGAATACAATTTTATAGTCACATTTTCGTTTTTGTTTTGGCCTAATTTCTTTGGTTACAGTCTTTTTGAAGTTCAATAATTAAAACGAAAGGTTACCCTCAGCATAAGTTTGGAAGACTTTATAAGTAATCTAAACACTAGTTTATACACTTGTTTGAACATTAAATATCTCGTTGTTACGTAAAAATTTGTACTATCAGCTTACACATAACTAACACCAACGTTGGTGTTAAATATTACAATAATATTCTTATAAAATAAATGCTACAATATACAAAAAATATACGAAATGCCACTTTTGGAGTGTAAAACTTTTCGAAATAATGACTGACTGGCAGCTTAATTAATTATTCTAGGCTTTTTCCACTTTTCCTGTATTGAGCTCTTCAGCCTCGGGCCGTTGTTCTTGAATATTATTCTGTACCTCTTCTAAAGTTTTGCCTTTGGTTTCTGGGACAAAGAAGTATATGAAGAACAGTCCCACATAGCCAACAACGGCGAACGACCAGAACACCATGTAATGGCCACAAGCGTCCTTCACTTGTTGGTAACATTTTGTGACTAAGAAACTTAAGATACAAGCTAGCATAGTGGCTGTACTTGAGGCTACTCCTTTCACATTGACCGGGAACAATTCCGCTTGCAGTACATAAGGTAAATTCCCTACACCAACGGCATATAACACGTTAAAACTCAGAATACCGAAGAGAGGCATCCATGAAATTGCTTGCGAAACGTCGGCGCTGACTTGGATAATATCTTGTAGGAAGAAATACAGACCAACCAGGGTCATAGCCAGCGATACTCCGAGACAGGATATGAACAGGAGAATTCTTCGACCGAACCATCTGGATAGGAATGTTGCACCAATTCCTGAAATTACATTATTTTTATAACTATCCAAAATGTTTAATGAATATCAAATTTATTGTATTTAATGGCTTATTCAGTCGAGGACGGTTTTTTTTTACGAATTCGTCAATATTTTTGACGGCGGCAATGGTTTTTAAATGCCCGTGTTCACATGCATCGCGAATCGTTAAAAATGACGGACACGTCTTAAATCACGTATCGTCTTTTAAAAATCACGTTCGTCAAAAAACACGAATCGTGACTTTTTTGTGACGGATTCGCTGATGCCCTCGCGCAAAAAATCGCGAAAAATCACGAAACGAATGTGAACATCAATTATTCGGATATTTTGCTGAATCGTGATAAAACACGATTTCGTATGTAATGTGAACGTCCATCCGTCATGATGTTTCGTGTTTTTTGACGAATCGTCAATGACGGAACCCGTGTGAATGAGCCCTAAGGTAGACGAGGAACTGACAAAGCGAAAGCAAAGGCACGTTTAGTTATACTTTCAGCTATATTCCAACGTACGCAATGTTGATATTTGTTTGTCATTAAGAGCGGCGCTTCAGCAGGTGTGCCTTGCAGGTCCTTGACCGCAATATTGTCTAGAATTACCTGCTCCTAACTGCACAAATCCGTACACTATACTAGCGATCGGTCCCGATACAAAGTTACTGTGTCTGAAGATCGGCTCCAAGTACGACTGGATGACAAGAATGCCAGTCATGTACTGCAGTAGTTTCAACCCTGGAAAGAAAATAATTTGTAAGATGAAAATATAAAAAAAAGAATAAGTAATAGTTTTTTTTACACCCAAATGAATATTAATGAGGTTGAGGAGGTAGGTTTCGTATGCTGCTTTTCAAATCTATTTTTGCAATTCGATCATTGTGTGCTAATACTGGCCGCAAATTAACATGTGTAGCACTACCTTTAAATATTTTTTTTGTGAAGACGCATCTTAGAACTGGCAACACCGCCCACGACTCCAAGACGCGCCAAGCCAACCGCTAGTGGACTCAAAATCGTGAGTGCTGAAGTCACGCTCGCGAAACGCTCTCAGCTAAAGTTATTATTCTTTCAATTGTTTACCTGTTTGTGCCATACACTGTGTTTTACCGTTTACATTATATACTGTTTACCGTTAAACGTTGTGAACTTTATTGAAAAAAGCCCAAATACAACCCCTGAGCAAACACTTCTTACAGTGACGCCCAACTCGTGGCCAACGTTAACTCAGTGAAAATTCGTAAAAACTATAACAGTGACTAAAAGTGCTTATTACTATCGTGCTAACACAAACTGTGAACCCTTTCCGATAGTGATAAATCTCCAAACAGTGCAAAAACAAACTGCAAAACTTTGGGCGAGTCCATTCTTCCCGCCAACATTGTAACCGACGCGCGACGCGCGGGAAAGTACCTACGCCGCGCACAGTGTTTTGGCGCGAATAATACCCAAGTTCAACGGTTCGAGTTGCAGTTGTGCAACGAGAATTAACGAATACGTATTTCGTTACTCTCGTACCGTCCATATAACCATCACCCGTGTTGATCTGGTTGTTCGAGCGAGAAACAGACGAGCTAGTGCCCTGTTACTATGCCGCCGAAGCAACCCAGAAAACCAACAGGAAGAGATGCTGGATCGGAATCTGACACGGACGCGGAAGTGAACAGGTCGGTGGTACGTGTACCATCATCACCGAATATCATCATGTCTGAAGAGATGCTTCAGAACCTTGTGTGCAACATCACGAGAAGTCAAGCGGAAGCAAATCGCATTTTAATAGAAAGCGTATTGACGAACAGAGATCATGAACCATGCACTTCACCTCCACGGGTACCTGACGCGCGTGATAATACCACGCGGCGCGCGGGCAATTTCGCAAAGTGCACGGCGCGCTTTGACGGATCTTCAAAGAACGCGGAGGAGCTCGAAGCATTCATCGACGCTATTGAAGTGTACCGCGACTGCACCAACATTAGCGACGAGCACGCGCTGCGGGGACTGCCTATGCTGTTAGTCGACGAGGCCGCCATCTGGTGGCAGGGAGTGAAGTCGTCGATAACGTCGTGGTCCGGCGCGCTGCAACGTCTTCGAGGCATGTACGGAGTGCCGCGACCGGGTTACAAATTGTTTCGCGACATTTTTCGTACAGAACAAGATAGTGAACGGGCCGACGTATTCATTTGTAAAGTGCGCGCTTTAATCTCTAAATTGCCATATGTCGTGCCGGAAGTGATGGTAATAGACATTGTTTACGGATTGTTACACCGTAGGATAAGGAAGCGAGTGTCTCGCGACGAGGTGAACGATTTGGAACAGCTATTAGCGAAGGCCAGGTTTGTCGAGGAGTCGTTGGCGGAGGTAAATGCTTCTATCCCTATCCCTGATAACAATGTAAACATCGTTAAGTCCGAATCCGTTAAAAAAAATTACGATAGCGATGGGAAAAAGCGCGTTAGACCGAAATGTACGTATTGCCGGTTTTTCGGTCATTCCGTTGAAAATTGCCGTAACAAAGCGAAGGAGGGCAAGGTCATCGACCCTCTTGATAAATCGAGCAAAAGTTCCGAGTTGCGTTGTTACGGATGTGGTCAGCTGGGAGTGGTACGTTCGAAATGCAGTAACTGCAAAGATGCGACGTCTTTAAAAAAGTCGGATTTTTGTAGCGCTCGGGTAGCCGACGGTGCCGATCCGCGGCCACTGGTGGAAATTCAGGTCGTGAATCGCAAGGGAGTTGCTATCTTGGACACTGGGGCTACTCATTCTATTGCGGGCCCCATGCTTTACAATTTACTTTTGAAAGCCGGCGTTGTTTTTATGGAAAATTCACGTACCATAGGGCTTGCTGACGGATCGCAGCAAGTAGGTACTGTGCTCGAGTGCACCACTGACGTAATATTACAGGGACGCGTCGTATCTACTATGTTCATTGTATTACCAGACGCGCAAACCCGTACATTATTAGGCAGGGACTTTATTCTGAAAGCGGGGATCATGTTAGATTTACCTCAGAGCAGCTGGTGTTTTAACAACAACCCGGGATGCTGGCATCCGTTCATTACTAGTTTCGACTTATCTACCGGCGGCCAAATGGAGCTGATGAAGGTGGAAGCTTCGAACCTTGTGCTGCGGGATGATGAAGGCACCAAGTTGACAGCTGATCAAAGGATACAACTGAATGCGTTTCTGTTGAAGAGGTCCGACCGCTTTGAAAGGGGTGGGCCACCAACAGAATACGCCACGCACCGGTTGAAGATTGACCCACATCAGGAACCCATCGCCTCACCACCTTACCGGATGTCTCCTGGTAAGAGAGCTCTGCTGGAACAGGAGTTGCAGAAGTTGCTGGATACTGATGTAATAGAAGAATGCGAGTCTCCTTGGGCCGCCAACGTGGTCCTCGTGACGAAGAAAGATGGAGGGGTTCGGCTTTGTGTAGATTACAGGAAGCTGAATGCTGTAACTGAGCCTGATCGCTACTCACTTCCGCGCATCGAAGATGTTCTCCACGCAGCTAAGAACACCAGTTTTATGACAACCTGCGACCTGCGATCAGGTTACTTTCAAATCGCTGTGGAACCGGACGACCGCGATAAGACTGCGTTCGTAAGCCCGCTCGGTTGTTTTAGGTTCAAAAGGATGCCAATGGGTTTGAGGAATTCAGGAGCGACTTTCCAGCGGCTTATGGACCGATTTAGATCTGGCAAGGAATTGGCCGATGTTTGCATGCTGACGTATTTAGATGACGTCATCGTCCTTTCCGAGTCGTTTCCCAAGCACCTGGAAGACCTGAATGCTATCTTCAACCGGCTAGAGATGTACAACCTACGAGTGAACCGTGAAAAAAGTTGCTTTGCTCGCGAATCTGTTAGGTTTTTGGGCCACGTTATCGTGCCAGGCGGGGTGAAGGCAGACCCTGATAAGACAGCAGCTATCGCTAACATGTCCCCTCCTGAGAACGCGAAACACGTGAAGACATTTTTGCAGACGTCAAGTTGGTTCCGGCGCTTTATTCCCAATTACGCCGATGTTGCTAAACCTCTGACGGATCTCCTCAAAAAGGATAGCAAATGGACCTGGACCTCGAAGCAACAAGATGCCTTCGATTGCATCAAGAGAAAGTTAATCTCCGCTCCAATTCTGCGTCAGGCCGACGAATCGATGCCGTTTTCGTTGAGGACCGACAGCAGCGTATATGGCCTCGGAGCTGTACTGATGCAGGGGGAGGGGCCCGAGGAAAGACCAGTAGAATACGCCAGCCGTTTGTTGAATAGTGCTGAAAAGAACTATAACACAACGGAAAGAGAGGCGCTAGCAGTTGTGTGGGCGGTTACAAAGTTCCGCGCATACATCGAAGGATCAGAGGTTGTGATAAAGAGTGACCACCAACCTTTGCGATGGCTCATGACTGTCAAATCACCAAGTGGTCGTTTGGCAAGGTGGGCCCTTACCCTCCAGGAGTACAACCTCCGTATAGAGTATACACCCGGCAAGTCAAACGTCGTCGCTGATACTCTCTCGCGACCACCTTGTGCTGTGGAAACGGATAGCGATATTCGCTACGCCGAGGTGGATTTCCCATCGAGAAGCCCAAAAGACGTTCGTGAGAATCAGCTAAAGGACCCTGACGTGCGAAAGATCATCGAAGACCTTGAATCAGCCGACGATCCGTTTAGGGGGAGAAGTTGGTCTGACCGCGGCTTTACCATGTCAGACGGTGTTCTATATAGATACGGACCTGACGAATGTGAAGAAGAGACGGGATGTCTTGTTATACCGGAGCACGAACGCGATAAAGTCATGGCAGAATATCACGACGCACCGACGGCTGGCCATTGCGGAGTAGAGCGCACACTGGATCGAATGAAGTCGAAGTATTACTGGCCTGGTATGCGGCAATACATCGTTGGATACTTGAAAAAGTGTGTAGACTGTCAGAGATACAAAGCCGATAATAGGAAACCGGCCGGACTACTGCAGACTCCCGCAACTAATCGCCGTTTCGAAGTGATTGCCGTGGACCTTTTCGGTCCGTTACCGGAGACCGCTGATAAGAACAAGTGGATTCTTATCGTAGAAGACACCTGCTCACGATGGGTAGAGCTGTTTGCCCTACAGGATGCTACAAGCTTGAACTGTTCCAAGATCCTGATCTCAGAGGTTTTCCTGAGATATGGTGTACCTAGACGGGTCTTGAGTGACAATGGTGTACAGTTCATAAGCGAGGTAATGCAGCAAGCTTGCCATACGTTTGGCATTACTCAGTCGCTGACACCAGTATACCATCCTCAAGCGAACCCGGTGGAAAGAAAGAACCGCGATCTCAAACCGCAACTTGCTATTCTGGTAGGGAAGGAGCACAACACCTGGGACACCCACTTATCCGCGATACGCTTCGCGATGAACTCTGCAGTGACCAGCAGCACTGGATTCTCACCGGCTTACCTGACGTTCGGACGAGAGATGCGTGCACCGGCCGACGTCATCGCTGATATGCGCACCATTGTAGAGAGCGACAACGTCGTGACGAGCCTTACCCCTTACCTTCAGAGGATGTCAACCGTTCTATTTAAAGCTAGAGATGTGCATGAAAAGGTACAAGCGAATCAGAAGCGCTACGCCGACGAGGGGCGTAGCCCTGCGCCTGATTACTCGATCGGTGATCTGGTGCTTTTGAAGACCCAAGGGAGTAACGACACGACACACGGGCAAACGCCAAAGTTCATACCGAGGAGAGATGGCCCATACCGTGTTAAGGAGCCCTTAAGCGCAACTACTTATTTGTTGGAAAGGGTTAGTAGTGGTGAAACGTTAGGAAAGTACCACGTCTCTCAGTTGACCCCATTCGTAGGCGACGTAGCGCCAGTCCCAGTCAACGAAAAGCGCCGGCGCGGTAGACCCAAACGTTATCTTGACTGACTCAGACGCGTGGGCGCATGTCTGGGTCAGAGGGGGAGGATGTAGCACTACCTTTAAATATTTTTTTGTGAAGACGCATCTTAGAACTGGCAACACCGCCCACGACTCCAAGACGCGCCAAGCCAACCGCTAGTGGACTCAAAATCGTGAGTGCTGAAGTCACGCTCGCGAAACGCTCTCAGCTAAAGTTATTATTCTTTCAATTGTTTACCTGTTTGTGCCATACACTGTGTTTTACCGTTTACATTATATACTGTTTACCGTTAAACGTTGTGAACTTTATTGAAAAAAGCCCAAATACAACCCCTGAGCAAACACTTCTTACACATGTGTACATCCCGGACACGTGACAGGACAAAAGTTGAACTGTAAAATAGCAGTTTCGCATCATGATAATTGATAACAGTATCTATCAGTTTTTGTAAGTAGACTTAGTCTTCATTATTTAGATAAAACTGATAAGTTTCGTATCTCAAAACTGACAAATGTGTTTCTATCGTTGTCTGGGACCGAAACTGTGCCTGAGACAACATAGATAAGTTAGCTAAATATAAAGACAAGCTTGGGAGTTTGCATTGACAATGTGTACATTATGTAATTAAAATACCAGAAACATAAATGGGTAATTAATTACACAACGCATGCCCACAAATTATTTTATTATACCCACATGCTTGTCCTGTCTAAGACGTTCAAAATGAACTCGAATGAAATGTATAGGTACTACCGACCGAGTTCACTGAAGATTCCGATTCTGATTCACTGAGGGTCGACCAGTTTTCAACTTTATAACTTAGGAGGAAAAGGTGGTAGACCGTCAGTGAACTCGATAGTACTTAATCGTTATAATCGTTTGGCTTGTCCAGAACATCAACTCATAGGTCAAACCACTGGAGGAAACGGGCCAAATATTTTGGAATACATATAAATAGCTATTATGACGTAGACAGCCGCTAAGACGGAATTTTGGAAGATTCAACTCCTAAACGCGTCAAATAGGCGTTTAAAGTTTGTATGAAAGTACCAACTTTCAACACCGAGGAAAGCTGAGGCGGGTCGGCTAGCAAGCAATAATTCGTCTGTAAGGAAAAGTATGTTACTGAGCCGGCTTAAGATACAGAAGACCGCAGAACTTTGAGACGCATCATATGAAGCGGCTCGCGCTATCGTCAGCAATCTGGGAAAGGTGAAGAAAAATTACCTTAGGTAAAATTTGGAACCTAGCCGATTATAAATTAAATAGGTAATTGTGCGGAACAAAAAGGACACATCTACAAGTAAAAGAGGCATGACAAGCTATAGTACCTATCAATCGCACTATCGAGAAATTAAATATTATGGATTAATAACTCCTTTATTGATGCTGATCTCATCTGCACCTACCTATCGGACAGCTGATCGGGTTATCGCTCAGTGCAAGACAAAGGTTGGGTCAGAGAAAAGGTTAATTGTTTATTATGCCTAGGCTGGTAACATGAACCTATTGAATCACCTATTGAATTTATAGTGGCATAGCTATTATAGAAGTACTTGTTTACGTTATCGGAACAGCTGCATTAAAATAATTATATTGACCAGCCTACGTGATTGGCTTATATCACCGTTCCAAAGAAGAATGGGCACACATTTTTTTTTATAAATAAAGAAAGATTATGGATAAAAGAATCTTAATTTTTAAAGTCGCTTAAAAAGATCAAAGCTAGCGCAGTGGCTGAGTAATCGTCTGCAGCGTTACGTGTCGTGGGTTCGATTCCCTTACGGGAAAAAAAATCGACCACAAATTCTTTGTCCGACCTAAGTTTTTCTCGAGTAGGTACCTACAACAACGGTACGTTATAACGGGCAACGTTTAAAAAAAAAACTTAAGTTATAGTATTAACTCGATCGTACGATGTTTGTAACGTGTTCCGAGACATTGACCTTAATTTTGTATTTGATAAGAGATACGTACACTTGCACTACGCTAGACATTACAACCTTCCAATTTATCTCCTTTTACTACAGCCAAACCTGGTACAAACCCATATTAACACCCTATCGAAACAAGTGTATTCCTACTTAAATAAGCAATATAACTAACCAATTAATTATAAAAATATTCTCCTCTACAAAGAGTTACCAATCAGCATTTGAAATTACGATGGGTACTTAGAATGTTAAGCAATTACAAGTTAGGACGTTCTAAAGGTGTCTAATTCTATTAACCTATTTGGAACTTAATGATTCCAAAAAAACCCTTTTGTCTCAAAACTCGTTCAGAATATTGGACTCCAAGAACTAAACGTTTTGGGCAATGCTTGTATAAGTTGAAATAGTTACCTACCTAAGATCAACATGTCCCATGGCAAGAAGTCTGTCCCTCGAAATAAACGCGAGGAGGTTTAAAATAAAAAGTGAATGTTGTGTGTACTTAATGGGTACTTACATATTTACCTGTCACTATGTATACAGCTTTCCTATATCTCATGTTCGTTAGCAGTTCCTTGAGAGTCGTCTTGTTTTCCATACTTTCTCTAACATGAGCTCGCATTACCCTCATCTGGTCTTCTATCACCTGAGACACAGTCAAGAATTACAGAAATATTACAATTTGCGTGCGTTTTCCATTTTTTGTGTACAATAAATATTAAGATTATCACATCATCTGCCTAGCCTTTTCCCAATTTTATTGGGTTCGGCCAGTATTTTACATGAAGCAAATGCCCATCTGACCTCCACAACCCAGTTAGTACTGGATAATACGGTACCCCTTGGTAAAACTGGTTGTCTGACTTTCGGGCCACTGACTACCTGTAACGACTGTCAAAGATCTACAAATGACAGCCGTGACTAAAGGCTTAACGTGTTTTCTGAGGCACGGAGGAAAGTCGGTATGTAAAGATGGTTGAAGATGGACCTGTGCGGCTGTTATTATTTAGCCACGAACTCCTGTATTAATATTATCCATCGACATGAAACAGAACATGAAAGTATTCGTTAGCCTTGTGGGTAAACGCCTTGTTACACTTTTAACAGCTGATGATTCCAGGTAATCTCTCATACAGATTGTACAAGATTAGGAAAACTGAATGCAATAATATTAAAAAGATCATCCAAATGAATTGTTTCATTCTATTAATATTAACCAGATTATGATAATGAAAAATGGAAATTCCCTTTATCACTTGAGCTGACTTTACAAAACTTTGGTCTTGTGCAATCGGTAGGATATGCAGCCCCAGTACTCACAAACGCTTCGATTCGACAAGTCTTATGATTTAAAAGAGTGTCCATGTAGTTTCTTGCCCATTCTTCTCCATAGAGATCTACGCTTTGGAATGGGCAGCTACAGTACTTTCACAGTTATTATGTCTTGTGACTGCAAGACAAATGCAAAACAATGCAAAGCAAAATGCAATGCAACAAAACTAAATGTATATCTTTATGTACCTACCACCTAAGTTCTCATTGTGGAATGCAATAAATGTATTGAGTATTGAGTACTGGGACTGTAGCTTCATTTTTATTGCTGTTTTTGTTTCGACAGTTCAAAAGTGCCTGTAATTGGCCTACTTGAAATAAATTCTTTGATTTTGATTTTGAGTCGTATGTCTAATCCTTTTTTGCATTACGAAAGCGAGCGAGATAGACATACGACTGCATAGTGTTTAGATAAGTGTTTTCTTGTACAATTATATAAGGTACCTACTTATATAATTTTTTTTTGTTTTTTTTTGTGACTTTCCGAATCGAAGGGTTTGTGAATACGGGGCATGATATAGGTACCTAGGTATATTTGTCCGTATGATTATTATTTGGTAAGTTCTGTACTTCTATCGATGTTCCCGAAATAACTCTTAGAAGGAAGGTTAGGGTCATTTTACAATAGGTACTCACTCTTTCATCCTGATTGCCCTTAAGTATCATGAACTCTTTCTTCGCAGCCTCCACCCTCCCATCCTTCAGATGATAATAAGGAGACTCCGGTATCCACAAACACAGCAACACGTAACAAATAGGTATGATCATTATGATGCAGTTCAGGGTTGTGTAGGAGACGAAAGGCCCGATGCTGTAGACCGTCAGACTGCCTAAGTTGTTCATGACTTGGACTGTCATCCCTAACGCGCCTCGGATCTCCTTGTCGGCTATTTCTGTTACGTATATCATTGTTACCTGAAAGAAAGACATGGAAATATAACCTTTTGCGCGTAATATTTACAAAGAATCATGCTTTAAAATGGTTATGGCTTTATAAGTGCAGTTAATTTGTTATTAAATTGAAACCATCACGAATCTGATGTAACGACCGATTTCGAACGAAAATGTCTGAGGACAAGTAGCAAAGAAGTCGGATTGGAGAAAAATTGATAGCTTAGTACACAATCATCTCACCACAGCTATGATGCCCGTCGCTAGTCCCATCAGAAACCTGGCCACATACATCAGCTCAGGTAAGCTCGTATTCAGGAGGATAACCTGTAAAATATGACCATGATAAGACGCCATGTGGGTGTACTATTAAAGTACACCTCTGCCTAACCCATTGGGGATTACAGGCGTGATGTTGTGTGTGATAAGACACTAACATCAATATGACGGTTATAACACTTATAACCGACGCGGTAGTTACTGTCAGAAGATGTTGATATAAGGACCTAATTAATTGTAAACGAACTAAAACTTGGTGCTGAGTACAAACATTACAAGAGAATAAAAACTGAATGTACTCGTACTTAGGTAGGTACACAAAACTAGCTGTGCCCGCGGTTTCACCCGCCGCTCGGCATAAATTAGGCTATCGACGTCAAAAAGATTCTTTCAAATCCGACTTAGTTCCAGAGAATATTGCGTTCGACCAAACAAACATTATTACGTAATTACGAAGGGTGCTTGAATTAATACGAAATGTGGGTAGTGAAGTTGGCTACGATTTTCCTACTAGACCTTTGGATAAAATATTAAGGGCCTCAATAAAAATCAATGGTAGTCAATAACTAAGCAGTTGGTCCCGGCTGTCATTTGTAGACCTTAGACAGTCGTTACAAGTAGCCAGAAGCCAAAAGTCTGACATCCAGTCTTACTAAGGGGTATCGTATTACCCAGTGACTGGGTTGTGGAAGTCAGATAGGCAGTCGCTTCATGAAAATAAAGTCAGTACTTCACAAATGTCGATCGGCTTCCAGTTTACCCGAATGCAGCTGAGTACCATTTTGTACTCGGCTGCATCCGTAGTTGGACTGGAAGCCGACCTCAACATAATTTGGGAAAAGGTTAGGCAGATGATGATGAGATGATGGTAGTCAATAAGTGTCAAAAGTGTGTGTGTAAGTGTCTTAGTCATGTATGATAGAACGTACCGCACCTATGAGCGCCGGCACGGCTGACCCGAAGAACGTGCGCCGACGTCCGGCCTTCTCGTTCAAAACCTGCCCGAAGTAACACCCGAGGAGCGCCCCTGCTGAGTGCAAAGACACCACCCACGATGTCTGCGTCTGTCCATTCATTCAACAGAAAACACCAGTTTGTATGGCAAACAAAGGTTTCGCAACAAATTCATGGGAAACCAAGCGCTGTACAACTTTTGTTTGCCGTTACGGGGTTTCATTTGCTACAGCCTAAGGTCCTCTGGATAAGACTGTAGTGTTCCCAGCCTCGATTGCGAGAAAATCTACTAAAATCATCTGTGATATAATGGATTAGGTCGCAAGAGTTGACAGAAAAACAAAGGGCTACATAATAAGCCTATTCCTACTACTGATACAACAGTCACAGTCCACAGGACTACACGCCACACGGGTATGTAAAACTTGTAAATTATGTATGTCACAACTTCGATATCGCATAAGTAGTAGGTACGTATTTCAGTTTGAAATATAATTATGTACCTATATCAGTGTCGCGTATTATGTTATTGAGTACATTAGCCTTTACTATAAATATTTAATTTCATCCAGTGTCTATCAAATCGTCGAATTGAATGGCTGTCGACGAGTGATATAGGTACCTACCTGAGTAACCTCTTGTATCGACTGATTGATTGATATGCAACTGCTGCTGAGGGATTATATTATTGTTCATTAATGTTTTGATTTCTACGAAGTCTATTATTAATTAAATAATTACTTTCTAATCATTGTTCATTTTCATAGCTGCTATAGGTAAGCCGCCGCGCCGATTTGGCATTGAGGGACTGCGCTAAATTATTACTATGCAGCTATCTTCTACTTATCCGATCGACTGCTCATTTACTTACATCAGTGATAACAACATTCGCATCACCATTTTTGAACTTTGGAATTGCCGGCGACGACCACGCCAGTGTTGCTCCAGTGAATGTAAACGCGAAAGCAGCTGTATTATAAAATTTAATTTTAGAACACTTCAAACTTGCTTCATTTCAAATTTTCGCGCTTTATATGTTGTTTACTCACCGCTTACACCCGCCAAATATTGCACTTTTCTGTCTGGTTTTTCGGTCATTTCGTGTATTTTTAAAAACTTGGAAATAATAATTAATACAACTAATTTATATCTAAATGCCGCTATTGCGAAACAAGTAAAATTATTTCTTATCTGAATAATTAAATATGAAGCACTACAACGGCCGCCTATCTCAACAATCAACTGTCAGGGTTGCGCCGACGGCGACGACGAGCGGCACGGACCACGGTAGTAAATATGACATAAGTGTGTGAGTAGGCGGGAATGCTGTTCAACCGAGACTGATATATCTAGACGCGCTCGGTCTAGCACTGTTATGTTTACTGATTTTTTTATCACATTAATCGAGAGGGGAAAGCAGAACTTAGGTACTCATCGCCACTAAATCTGCATTGGGTTTTTTTAGGAATACGAAATGTAACTGACCTCTTTTTATTGTAATAAGGTCTACTCTTATTTTCATCTTATGTAAACCGTCATATTAAGATTTTTGCTGGAGCCAAATAGGTAGGTACGCGATTTAAAGACTTTATGAAAGTTACACAATAAATAAGTACAAATTTAAACTAAGAAGCAACACCAGACCATATTTGGTACGTAATTATTTTTTTAATCTTACCCACTCAACTGTACAATTTTCTAGGAGTTCCATAGCCTGATGACAGTTGAGTAAGAATCTGACTCAAGTTCGAACTTGAATTTTTCGGCATCCCCCAACAGTCAACACTGAGGACCTTGGCTACATAAGACGCATTTACAAGCTATGTATTAAAATTCAATTGCTTGAATAAAACGAATTGGTTTTAAGTAATACTTACGCCTTGAGTGAGGTTTTGTAATACGGGCCTGAGCTTTCTTTTGAAAACAAAATTCCGATTCTCATTATGAACCAACTTAAAAAAGGAGGAGAGATTATGCATTTTTTATGTAACCTATTTGAAATATTATTTTTGTGCAGATTGACTTCAGTATTGTATGGCACTCTTAATTTGCCCCACAGTTGATTAATTAAATGTCAATGATTAAAAAAGTACAATAAAACAAAGACATAGGCTTTAAACACTATAATTACAAATACAACAAAACTGATGCAATCATTTTGGTTCAAAATCTTCTGGCATTCTTTCTATGACATTTCTTATCTGCATAGCAACTATAGGGTTATCTGTACTTATATCTGAAATTGTATATGGCTGCAATAGAGTTACATTTCCTATAACTATTTTGTCTTCCAAATCTATTACTGGCAGCAAGTTCCTTTTGAACCATGATAAAAGTTTCTTTTTTCTTTTGTCTATGTCCTGTTTTGACTCTGCTTGAGTTTTCTTTTTCTGTGGTGGTATGATATTGGGAGGTCTTTCTTCAAATGAAATGTCCACTACTGCGTGACCAGGTATTACGACTGTTTTATAACCATCTTCTTGAGGTACTGACACGATAACACTGTAACAGAGAGCATTCCATAAATAATTATTATATGTAAACTTTAAATATAAATTAATATTAGAAAAGGAAACTACAACTTTATCATTGTAGATAAAATAAAATATTTTGCTTTGCCATTTTCCCTTGTATGTACATTTTATTTTGTGACCAAGATTGTGTAAGTAGTTTGGTAATAAGTACTTAGAAAAATAAATCTTTCTCAATGATATTGTACACAAGATATTATGATACATTCATAGTTACCAATATTTAATATCTGGTTATGCTGGTACACACTCGCACATACTTATAGTGCACACATGTTGACAAGTTGTACTAATGAATAGTAGAAAAGATAGGATAAGCACGTAAGTAAAAGAGATAGCTATCATTTGAACGATTGGGCTTCAAATGTTTTGTCCAGGCATAGATTATGAGTTACTTGATGCGGACTAAAGACAAGATGTCCCAATTGGTATGTTTTTGAGTCCTCACAATGCATGCGCATTAGTCACATCTGCCACAATTTATATATGATAGAATTAGCTTTCTACTGTATGCAGGTGTGAATTATTTGTAAAACTAAAGTACACAACTGATTTTAATGCATTATTTTGGAAGGTAGCATCATATCTACAGAAGGACTTGTACCATTGCCCAGGAAATCTATACAATGTTTTTGTATGAATGTAACCTTGAGCACTGCATAATATTGAAGCAAGAAAACCTGATTTACCTGAAAGTAACAGGGTCAACTGAATGAATAAACCCGACATAGGAACAATTCTTAATAAGATCAACTTTCACATATTTATGTTGATTAATATTATCTAGAAAGGTTCCCAAGTTGTTTTTCATATGTGCGAGAGTACATTTATTATTTTCGGCCTCTTCTTGAGCTTCGCTCATTTTTAAGTATTTTGTTTTGGAAATTAAAGAGCAAAATGAATCCCCGCTTTCAATTATAAAATTTCAATAACGTCTGTATTGTTACAATTCCCAATACAAAAACAAACTTCTGATAAACAACATGTGGAAAAATGTACTTGATGACCTAAAACCAGAACTAAAAGTATTGAAAACAATCAGCTAGTTGAACTGTCACGAGTATAGATCTGTCACTGTCATGTCATCTGTAAGGAATTGACATTTAAAAAAAAAATGTTGCCAGTGGAAAGAATTCAACTTTTTGCAGCGCTAAAAAGATCCACCTCTAGGCACCATATGCGACTGTTCCTAAATTACCCTACTAGGCTGGTAAAATTTTAGTTTCTCCTAAATTAAAATTAAAAAGAAAGAATGAAATTAAATTTTTTTATTGTTAAGGTTGGTTTCTGGGCTAGCTGCACTGCCAACTAACAGAATAGTTGTACAGGGATCTTTATGCGCATCACCCTAATCAGAATAAAGAATAGACGCCACCATCTTGTTTTGTGTTCTTTTGTTCATTGTAATTTACACGGACACAAATGCATTGCACCATGGCACAAAATATGTTTACCAACGGCGCGGTTTTGGCAATGTCATTCAAGCGCCAATAGAGCGAGTGCAGTGAGCTTGAAGAAGATGCTGAAACTAATGGCATGGTTTCCAAACATGCATTGAACAAAATAAGATGCATTTTGAAAATCTGCATTGCATTGGCATTTTAAATGTTTTAAAAATAGCTTGACTTCATTGATCATAATTGGACCTATTTCTATGAACAGACGCTGAGCTTTGTTCATCCTTCGCCATTAAAGCACTCCGACTCAAAGACTAGTTTTTGTGATTTTACTAAATGAATGCAAGAGCTTGAGAATAAGACGGCGCCTAATAGCTTAGGGCTTTTGTAAGCCATAAACAAATAACAAATTCTATTTACTCATTACAAATTTTTGCTTACATTGATAATATTCAGCTTGATAAGATTAATTTTTATTCGGCTCAGATAAAACGGTACAATATTATAAAGCTTGTATAGATGAATGATAATGAGCGCTAAATTATTTCATACCCTGGACTCCACACAGGATACCATGTGTCGTGGGGTCCAGGTATGTATCATTGATTTATCGGTAGTCACGCCGCTAGCTGCATAGGTCTTTTAGCGCTTGACGCACGCACAGTATCAATTTTGTTAAATCCACAATATTTTTTTTGTATTTCATATTGTTTCTCGAAAAACTGAGAACTATTTTTAATGTGGTATAACTACAAATCAATTTTCAATTTTCAGACTTTAGTTTACTTGCACTTTGAGATCTTGGTTCTTGCCCAAATTTCATAATAATTGTTTTCGATTTACTTGCGAGTCGGTAATATATAAATTATTATGCGACATAAAATATGGCCCTTGGAGGAGTATGAGATTTGATTTGGCCTATATAAAGTTAAAATTATGGAGAAGTGCAGAAATATAAAATTCATGAAAAAAGAATTATAAAAGCCGAAATACGGTTGTTTTGACCATTATGACCACTAATATTTTGTTATTGCGTTGACTAAGGAGCTTTTTTTTGATAGCTCCAAGGGACCGTAAACGTATTTGATATTGCTTTAACTTGTTACTTAGATAAAAAGGATTTTGACGGACGGACAACTGAGTTGTGCTATTTTCCAGGTTCTGTATCTCTTTTTGAGTTACGGAACCGGAAAACGAAGAACAAAGCGGCGATAGTTCCGATTATGACCACGAGTCAAAAGAAAGTCTGACTGTCGCGCTAGCAACGTTTTATTATTCGTAGAATAACAACGATACTGAAGGTCAAGAAATCATTTTTTTTTTGCTGGGTTCTTAATCAGGTTGTATGTTAACCAACATATATAACTTGCGCTCGTAAAAAGCATGTAGGGACATACAGAATTATAATCATTAATCATTTTAAATAAATGTTAAAATCCATTATTTTCAATTATATTTATTATAAATACCTTTCAATGAAAACTCAAACTCAAACTCAAACTCAAAGCATTTATTTCAATTAAACCATTACAGGCACTTTTGAATGTCAAAACACAAAAAATAAACTAAGCTACAGTCCCAGTCACAGGGCATAATAACTTGTGAAAGTACTGTAGTTGCCCATTCGAAAGCGTAGATCTCTATGGAGAAGAATGGGCAAGAAACTCCATGGACACTCTTTTAAATCATTATGTTGTTACAAAGTCTCGGTTACATCATTCATGTCGAGATTAAACATACATGTGAGAACGATGTAGAAAGACGTGCGAGTAAGAGCGTCCAGAATAAAAACATAAAAATAACAATTCAAAAATACAATAATCCATGGCAGCTGCGAGATGACCAGTCACAACTGACAGCGCCCGTTCACGAACATGACGCATGGATCAGCCATCATTCAACTCAACCATTTTGGAGGGAACTAAACGACCCGACACACGCGCCACCATCAGCGAGACATTTGAGTGAGCATGACATTCTCTCAGCCACCAGGGAAAATGCGAGTCAATAAAAGATGTAAATGGTAGCTTAAGCGTACATAGTACTCACACATGTGCTATGCAATTATACAACACTAAGAGATTGAATCTATACAATGCAAAGATATGTTTACAATCTTCTGCAGCTTCCACAATAACTTCCCATGGTAACCAATAAGTTTGCCCCTATGGTTGTGGAGCAGGACCAGCATTGAGCCAAGCATTTTTATCATCAATGTAATCTCCCAACTTATAGTATGCTTGCCTACATAGTGTGCGTTTTATACAAGATTTAAATTTCGTCTCATTCAGTTGTAGAATGCCGGGAGGAATTTTATTGTAACATTTTAAACAGTACCCCATGAAAGATGAGTCTACTTTAGCTAGCCTGAAACCTGGCTGGACTAGATGGTCCCTGGTTCTAGTATTATAGTGGTGTCTGTCGCCTCTTTTACTAAATAAATGCAGATTTTTCCTAACGTACATGATGTTTTCATAGATGTATTGGCAAGGTACTGTCATGATGTTAATTTCCTTAAACAGTTCTCTTAGAGAATCGCGCCTAAATAGATTATATATGGCCCTGATGGCTCTTTTCTGCAGAATAAATATAGACTCGATGTCTGCAGCCCGTCCCCATAATAAAATACCGTAAGACATAATACTATGAAAATAACTAAAATAGACTAGCCTCGCGGTATCTACATCAGTAAATTGACGGATTTTCCTAACAGCATATGCTGCTGAACTCAGCCGTCCTGCAAGAGATGTTAAATGAGGACCCCATTGTAGCCTTGAGTCGAGCGTGATCCCTAAGAAAACAGTTTCATCGACGAATTCTAGTTTCTCTTGATTCAATACTATGTCACAATCACTAGTTTTGACATTTGGTAGGGCAAATCTTATGCACTTAGTTTTTTTCCCATTTAATACTAAATTATTCGCGGTAAACCAATTATGGACTTGCAGTAGGGCGCTATTTACGTCGTCAAGAATTGTGGCACGTCTGTTTATCTTAAATATCAAAGAAGTATCGTCGGCAAACAACACCATTTGAGGTTGGTTTTTAAATAAATGGGGTAGATCATTAATATAGACTAGAAAGAGGAAAGGACCCAATATCGAGCCTTGTGGTACACCCATCCTTACTTTTAAACCCATTGAATTGACACCATTTATTTGTACTTGCTGATGTCTATCGTTTAAATACGATTTCACTAAACTGAGTGCAAGTTTCCCCAAACCGTAATGCTCAAGTTTAAAGAGTAGGGTTTCGTGGCTTACGCAATCAAATGCTTTCGAGAGGTCACAGAAAATTCCTATGGCATCTTGTGCCTCTTCCCACGCAGTGAATATGTGTTTTAATAATGTGACACCGGCGTCAGTCGTACAACGTCCTTTGGTGAAACCATACTGTTTCTCATGTAAGATCTTATTGGTATTAAAGTGGTTAAGCATCTGATTAAGCATTACCTTTTCAAACACCTTGCTGAAAACCGGCAACACGGATACGGGTCTATAATTATTCGTATCTTTACTGTCCCCGGATTTGAAAAGTGGTATTACCTTGCTGTATTTCATAAGGTCCGGGAAGACTCCTTGGTCTACACACAAATTAAATATTAAGGCTAAGTACGGTGCTATAGTCTCAATAATAGCTTGACAAACTTTAATAGACATTCCCCATAGATCTTCCGTTAATTTGATTTTGATTTCCTTAAAGGCTTTAATGACTGCTATGGGGTTTATATGCTTAAATTGAAACTCAACCGGACAGGCTGAAACGTTCGCTCTTAATAAATCAATAGAAAGCGAGGGTGAGGAATTTAAGGTTTCGGTAATTTTAAGTGGGATACTGGTAAAGAAATCTACAAATTCTTGAGCAACTTCGTTTTTAGAGCTTAGAAGACCACGTGAGGTCTCTAGTGTGATATCATTATTATATTTTTTATTTCTATTAGTTTCACTATTGATAATTTTCCAAACCGTCTTTATTTTATTATCGGCGGATTTAATCTTGTTGCTAATGAATAAGGCTTTAGCTACCTTGCAAGTGTTTTTAAAAATTTTTGAGTATGTTGCTACATATTTATTAAAAGTTTCTGAGTTGATGTAAGGCTTAAGGCCGTACAGCTCGAACAATCGCTCCCTACTTTTCCTAATACCCTTAGTTGCCCAGTCACTGAACAAAAACTTTGGGCAAATAGATTTAGTTTTAATTTTTATTGTATTATTAAACTCTGTGTAAACTACCGAAAAGAATTCCTCATAAAATTTATTTACATTTTCAAAAATATATCCCGGAATGCCTAAATTACCAATTAAGTTATTATTAAAATTATTCAAATTGCTGGGTGTTATTTGTCTAGATTTTATCTGGATTTTTTTTAATGGTGTGTATGACTCGAAAACAACGGTTTGACCGCTGTGATCAGAAGGAAGGTAATTTACAATGGATTTATCTAAGTAGTCGCAACAACAAAAAACATTATCAATACATGTAGCAGTATTTTTAGTAATTCGGGTTCGTTCCGAAAACACGTTTAACAAATTAAATGATTTAAAAAGATGTAATAATCTACTGCTATTTGAGTTTTTCTCTAAAATATTAATATTAAAGTCACCACAGATAACTAGTGATTTATTACTAGTTGCAAGTTTTGCTAAAGCATCCTCCATTACTGACTCAAATAAAGAGTAGTTCTGATAATTTGGGGGTCTGTAAACGCACACTATTACATGCTTATCTAGCTCAACACAAGACAGTTCAATATTATGCTCAACCGATAGATCAACAATATCGTTACGAGACTTAAATTTAATACAATTTTTAACTAAGATTAATGAACCCCCACGCATCTTAGATTTCCGGTTAAAGCAACTGCCCACACTGTAATTTGCGTAATTAAGTATCATTTCAAAGTCTTTTAACCAATGTTCAGTGAAACAAACAATTTCAAACTTTGTTTTTTCTAAAAACAATTCAATTTCTAATTGCTTTGAAGAGAAGCCTTGAATATTTTGGTGAAATAATTGCATAGAATTCTGCTTAGCCCCTTTTTTACATTTAGTTATTTGAGAGCAAGAAGGTACCTGTGTGTTGTTAGTTAGAGTAACATTTATGTTACTGGTATCTTCTGTTGTCTTACTAACTAGTTTAAATGAGCATCCGGAGTGAGCCCCAAGACTCCTATGCCCTCACAAGACAATGAGACCCTACTACTAGTGGACCCTACTGGAGAATCTTGTACAGTTACACATGGATCCTCGTTTGTAAAAAAATTTTAAAAATGAATATTAGTATTATTACTAATAGTCGCAGTGTTAATAATAGAACTAAACATAGACATACTACTTATGTCTGAGTGAATATTATATGCTAATAGCCGAGCTATTTTGTGTCTACAACTAATAGGTAGATACACATTACCCCGTGTCGACCTAAGTTTATCAACAAAACTGTTGACATCCAGATACACAAGTTTGTCACTATAGTGACCTACTAAGAAATCTACATGCTTATTCAGCATGTGAATATAATTGTTTTTTCTGTTTGACAATTTTTCAAAATATGGGAAAGCACACAATATTATTTTACGACACTTCAACTTTAACAACTCAGTTACACTGTCTGTGATGTCTTCTTTTTTAATTTTTAAACTATTTCCTATAAATATAGTTATGTCGGTATTACTATTATAAACATTTCTAATTACTGATGCCATTATCTGTTTGTATGTTGCCCCTGGCATACAATGATTTTGATTGGGAAAACTCAGGTTATTACTAACTAATTTACCTACACCTCTTCCTATACTATCTGAGAACATTACTGAACAAGAACAATTATGACTATCATATATCTCTGGCTGTACCACTTGTAAATAATCTATTTCTTGGTTGAGTACACAGTCCTGAGATAAATTCTCAGCCTGGGATGGGTCCTCCATTACCTCAGGCAAGATAGTATCATGGTTGTTAACTGACTGACAGCTGCATTGACACATTACTAACTCATTTGCTGCAAGAATGTGTTCCCTAATTTGGTTCTGAGAACTCACATACCTACTGGAAAGGGAACTAAGTGAGTCCTGAAGTACCTGTATTTCAGCCTGCAAATGCTGAGTATCAATTTCATAAATTTTAATACTGTCTTCTAATTTTATTTGATAATTATTTAACTTATTAACTAAATCAACACGCTCTTTCCTCAGTGGAATATATTTGGAAAAGTGTTTATGTTGTTTCCTAAATTGATTACATTTTTTAATTATTCTATTCAGCTTAGCATATTTTTTTATTTTCTTATTGCTAACTGTATAATTATGTTTTAGTAGGGAATCTTCAGTCAGATCAATAGTTAATAAGGAAGGGGACATACAATTACTATTTAATAATTCATTATATAAGATGTTCGTTTCTTTTACCTGAGTACATTCTTTTTCTTTCTGTAAATTTAATATACAACTATTGGCATGAATTAACTCATCTTCTAGGTCCCTAATTTTATTTAAAGCCTCCTCATATAAGTTACTACAATTATTGAAACCACTACAATTATTGAAAACATCACTAATAAAACCGTATAAATAGACGTACATTGGTCTATGGTAAATTAATTGATACTTTCACCCATTGCCATGATTTCTTTACATGGCAACACCGAATTCCAATTTTCAGGATTACCCGACATTTTTAGCTTGTATTAGTAAAAATCATCCTTATTTCCTGGATGGTAAGGTCTAAAGTCTTAAACTTAAAATTTGAGAAACGATACGTGCAGACCGAATGTGACCCCACGTCACCGAGTGCATTTATATACGGCGGTCGAGTGGGGCAGACGCTTATTGAGTGTTGAGAGCGGCCATTGCATCGTGCACAACCGCGCTTCTCTTCAGATTCCAGCTATCTTCTCAAATCTTAATAAGGTAAGGCTTTAATTTTTATCATTGTTTATTTACGTGTAAAGCAAAATAACTCTTGATAGAAAAACCGCTTGGGTGCATATTTTGCATTACATTTTGACAAAATGGCGAGCCGGTCTGATCTTCAGTTAATTGTTGTATGTCCTTCAAAAAGTAATTTTATTGTCCTATACAACGTATAACTTGCGCGTATACGACATCCATCCGTTTTTATCAACCAAATGATGAACCGGAATCGCATTGGGTGTCTAGATAAAATAATAATTAGGTATTTGGTACCTTTGGTACCGCGCTTGCTGCCATTTAATACTGCTTAAGTTGAACTACTTATTGTGAATAGTCAGATTCCTAAAGTGTAGTATTAATTTCTCCATCGATGACTACAAAGTCGTTATCAGTTATTGTCTCGAAACCAAACTCGACTTAATTATGTTGGTTGAAAAAGATAACAAACAATACAAAATGGCGATCAACTGCGATACGGAACCCACTTGAATAGTTGAATGTAAAAATACAGCCCGACTGCCCGATGCTACTTACGGTGTTACGGCATACATTTCGTATGACACTTATGTAGGAACTAAAATTGCTTAGACTGCATGCTTCTCTCTAGTTATCTACTCAAATCTAGTAAGAAATCGATGATTCAGTATTATTTACGCCTATTTTCTTGTGAACGGTCGTTACCTACTTAGCTAATAGTCGCCAGTTAGTAGGTAGATACTTATTTAGATTTGTTACTACACTATAACTACTGGGACTATAAACTAAGTACATGGAATAATTACCTACCTAAGAAAAGAATGAAGAATGGTGTCTTCAAAATTATGCAATCTGAACTCGTCTTTGTAGTTTTCCTTCTTCCAGTACATTTATTTTTCACCTAAAAGTAACTTGGTACCTAAGTTTCAAACAATATATTTTCTGGTATTAAAAGGCTTTTTGTAGAGTAGGAAGTTTATCCAAGTTCATAATAGGTACTACCTAATGTGCTCCGTTCGCAAGTACCTAGGTGTTAATACGTTCTTAGGTATTTGGTTTATTTTACTATTCATTAATAAGTAATTAATATTACATTTATATTTTTCAGTTTTCTTGGACAGTAGGTAGATAGATAGGTACTTAGGTAATCGACTAAACGATGTGTTCTAATTAAACCTACCTAGGTACTATACTATTGTACTTTACGATTTAATTGTACCTACATGTTGGTCAGCCATTCTCAGATTAATTCGCGAGATGACGATATTGGGGAAAAATGGACAGGGATTTTTCAAACTTCCATAACTAAATCGCTATCTAGACATAATGTTAGGTATTGACGTATCCTGTTCATGTTGATAACATGAAACAGCTTGTACTTATATACTACGAATCTGTATGAATGACTTCATAGTAGGTAGTTCAAGTATTTGTTCGCACTGGCGAAACATTTCCATAACATTTTGATACCCGTATTTCTCTTTCTTCTCTCTGTTAGTTGATATCCAGTCATCGGAATAGGTAGAGCTATAAATGTGCCTAAAGTTCAAGGAACAAACGAAAAGTGGAGACTTCCTTACGACAAAATTTTTATTTCGGAATATTTGTTCCGAATGTCTGAACATTACTTAAGTACTTACAACTAAAATTAATAAAATAAAAGAACTATCGAATTCATTTACTGTTTCTGTAAAAAAAAAGTGCACGATTTTTATTGTTTAAAAAATAAAGGTAATCTCCTTATCTTCGTTTGAACGCCATAAGTAAGTGCGAAAGCTAATTTTATTTTTATATCAGCATTTTTACCTGAATTAATAACAATATAAAACGTACCTATCTACTGGCTTTTTAAGAACGTTATCCTTGTTGTCGAAGTCCGTTAAAAAGGAAAAATAATGAATTCAATTAGTTTACTGTATTGATTAATAAACATTACTATTAAATGTACTTAACTGATTCCGAGTCATTTCCGAGTTTCAGAAAAAATATTCGGAAAAAAAATTGTAGTCGTAAGGAATCCCCACTTTTCGTTTCTGTTCCTTGAACTTTAGGTACATTAGCTCTACCTATTCCGATCACTGTTGATATCCTTAACTGATTCCGAGTCATTTCCGAGTTTCAGAAAAAATATTCGGAAAAAAAATTGTAGTCGTAAGGAATCCCCACTTTTCGTTTCTGTTCCTTGAACTTTAGGTACATTAGCTCTACCTATTCCGATCACTGTTGATATCCTCATCAGACAACGTGTTATTTATGTGAGTGTTTCACCAGTAAGGACTCACAGTAGAGGCTAAAGGTAATGAACGTTTGTTTGTTAGGCCACGTTCACACCAAACCACCGCCGCCGATTGTTTATTGACCGCATGAAATGGAATAGAGTTGTTATTTCATACATTTTGGCCTGAAGTTTGACGCTAAGTCGGCAACCATTTTGGTGTGAACGTGGCCTTAGTTAAGAACATAACAAGACCACTACGTTACGACACCATTACGGTGTTTGCCTTTGATCGGGGTACCTATGAAAATGACTGAATGTGGTACCCAGCCAGTACATAAACATTAATAATTGTAGGTACTTCTAACAAAGACTTATGCTTATGTAGCTTCATATTATTCATTTTATCAGGCAAAGTTGTACATAGCAAAACAATGAAAAGCATTATGTGCATATTGTTGTATTGTCATAACGTAATGATATTTAATTATTGGAATCTCGATTTATTTACCAAACATCGTTAGGTACTTCTAGTTAGGTATTATAACTTTGTACCAGTGATTCACTGAACAAAGATAAATAAAAATAAATACAGTCGCATCCGTGTTATTTACGACCACAGAACATTAATTTATGTAGCTATACTTACTGTATTCCTACATACCTAATGGTTAACAATGTATGTTTCTTTCTTTGCAGTAAAATACCTGTGACCAAAAATGGCGTCAGGAAAGGGGAATAAAAAGTGAGTTCTTAATTATTATTTGTTATCTACCAAAATAGATGTTTGTGTAAATCCCCGGCAACTGCGCAGAAGTATCGACTTTATCGCTCTAAGCAATGATCGCTAGGTATCCCATTATTGTGTATCACCTTTTTTATATAGCTCCTCTAACTATTTTTATTTACTGATTAGCTTTTTCTGTAGCTTCGCGCGCGTAGAGGTCGGTAAAGACCTATGTCTTAACTCACGTCATAGTTTAACTGTGTGGCGAAATCAGTTCAGCCATCGAGGCGTGAAGGCGTGCAAATAGACATCAATAGACATCAAAAGTCGGCATGGACGTCGTCCTCATCGCCGAGGCCTGCCCAGAAAGAGGTGGCGAAATGACCTGGACGCGCACTACTAGGGTTGAAAAAAAATGTTAGGATTTTAACAACAAATAATTTTTTTAACAGGCCCACAGATGTGGCAATTGATCTACCAGAATGTCCAGTCTGTATGGAGACCATGAGCGCACCGATATTCCAGTGCCAGTCAGGACACAGTCTGTGCAACTCCTGCACACAGAACCTGCTGCCGCCGATATGCCCCATCTGCCGCCAGAACCTAACACAAATGAGGAACTGGCAGTTGGAAGAAATTGTTGCTAAGGTAACTTTGAAGACTACTGTTTTGTATAAATATTACTCGGAGAAAACCAGTGGTACGAAAAAGATTCCGATTTAACTGATTACTACGGTCATATGTATGTAATACATACCCATAAGTTGGTAGAAACTTAACTACGTACAGTTATTTTTTAAGACAACTTGTATCAGTGACATGACCCTTTATTTCGTTGCAAATTTTCGCTAGTGTGGAACAAGTAGCGAGTCTGCCAGATGCCCTCATCATTCTATTCTATAACCACAACTCTTCGCCCCTTTATTTCGTAGCTTTCAAGGCATCAATATTTTTCAGGCAAAAGTGGGGTGTCCCAATAAGTCTTCGGGATGTGTGTACACCATGGTGTCTGTGGACTTGGAGGAACATCTCAAAGAATGCATTTTCCGAGAAATGGACTGCCCGCTCGGTGTCGTGTTCGGAAAATGTTCCTGGACAGGTAATTTTTTTTTTTTCGTATGGGTAAAGTGCCTAACCTGGTGTCAGTTTTTATGCCACCCAAGGGCCTCTGACTTGGCTTTACATGCCGTCGAGATATATGTGTTTTATTGATGTTTTCCTTCACCGAAGCAAGTGATAATTTTATTATACAACTAACTGACCCGCGCAACTTCGTCTGCGTTACATTTTTGATTAATGCTCCGCTCCTATTGGTCGCAGCGTGATGTTATATAGCCTATAGCCTTCCTTCCTCGATAAATGGGCTATCCAACACTAAAAGAATGTTTCATTTCTGAGATTAGCGTGTTCAACCAAACAAACTCTTCAGCTTTATAATATTAGTATAAATACGAACGAAACCAAATTCTTTTACAACAACAATTTAATTTTGTTAGACCGAGATATGTACATACCTATGTATATAATTTTCAATGTACAGAAACGCCACGTCTACAGATTTATCATACGTATGTATGTAGATGTATAGATAGAAGATAGAAGAAGATATGCAAACGCACATGAACCCGAAAAATCATTGGTCCTGGGTTCGAAATCGAGACCTATGACTTGGCAGTCCGTCGCAGCACTAGGCTATCATTGTTGGTTGTTATAATAATAATAACAATAGATCGATCTTAACTACACTCCACTTAACCTAAGCGATCAGACAGAAACCCAAAACACAACAAATAATGACCCACAGACACAAAAAATTGAAGACTGGAAGAAAAAAGTACTTCACGGTCGGCACCCTCATGACCTAGAGCAATCCCACATTAGTAAGTTAGCGTCAAATAAGTGGCTAAAAATAGGCAACTTATTTCCAGAAACCGAAGGATTTATAATAGCAATTCAAGACCAGATAATTAACACAAAAAACTACAGAAAGTACATAATCAAAGATCCTACAGTAACTAATGACAAATGTCGCAAATGTCACGTCCATCCAGAAACCATCCAGCATATAACAGGAGCATGCACAACTCTCACGCAGACCGACTACACTCACAGGCACAATCAGGTGGCCAATGTCATTCACCAAAAACTAGCACTCAAACACACACTCATTCAAAATACCAACACTCCTTACTACAATTATAAACCAGAACCTACCCTAGAGAATACAACACATAAACTCTATTACGATCGGGCTATTCTCACTGATAGGACAATCCATTACAACAGACCGGATATAATCCTACAGGACAAAATAAATAAAATTACATACCTGATAGACATCGCAGTCCCCAACACGCACAACATACAGAAAACAATCACTGAAAAAATAAGTAAATACGCAGAACTCAAAGAAGAAGTAACTAGAATTTGGCGACAAGAAAAAGTATATGTAGTCCCAATAGTACTTTCCACAACAGGGGTAATCCCAAATCATCTCCTCCATAGTTTAAAATTACTAGACCTAAAAGAATCCATCTACATCATACTGCAAAAAGCTGCGATTTTAAATACATGTAGAATTGTTAGGAAGTTCATGCAGATAGAAGAGAACGAAATAGGACCTCACCATAACACATAAACACCCATAAAACTAACACACCACACGCTGCATTTGCTCTGGCTTTGGCCCGTAAATGTAGCTAAAATCCAGTCTAAGGGCTGAGAAGAGAAAACACTTTCCGAAAATAACAATAGTTTGGGAAATTGCATCCTGAGAACCATAGATGTCCACAGTATTCCATAGTTCATACTCGAACGGGACAAATCAAAATGATTAGGACTTCACTCACATATTTTTATTCTGTTTACAGGCAAACTTAAGGACATGATGGAACACTTCAAGGATCGTCATGCCTCTCACTGCAACGTCGCTACTGACGAAGAAGTGGAACTCAACAACGTTGACATCAAAAATGATGACCGTCACTTTTACTTGGTGGCCCAAAGCAAGTTCCTGTTCATCCTAACTGTGAAAATCGACACTCTTCAAAATATGGTGTACTGGACTATTCAGCACATCGGCAGCAAGAAAGCAGCACATGATCACATTTATGAGATACACGTCTTGAGCAAGCAGAATCCTAGAAGGAAAGTCGTGTTCACGGAACATTGCTTCAATGATGCCATTAAGCCTGAAGAGATCTTCCGTCAAGGAAAATGTGCTGTTCTGCCTTTGGAAGTGTTGGTGCACTACATCAAGGACAAGAAACTGTCGTTCAGATTCTTTATAAAGAGGATCCCGCCACCACCGGGCAAGAATAAGAATGACAAGGGTGATGGCAAAAATGATAACAAGCCTAACCCAGGACCGGGTCCAAAAGGCCCCGGGCCTAAGGGACCTAAAAATGCGGAAGGTAAAAATAAGCAAAATGGAGCTGGGCCCCAACCAAAGGGCAAAAAGGCACAGGCTCAATCGTAATTTCTTGAAATTGCGCAACTATCCCATTCATTCGCATTAAGTCGTCGAAAAATGGGATTATTTTCTTTGCTTTATTTTCTATATTTTATGTAACTAGATTGAATTGTTATTATGAGGAGGTCAACATTGGAGTTCAATTCTCGTGATTACGTGCATCACATTAGGGCTTCATAATGATGCTACATGATTTCAAGTTCGTTATGTGTGTAATAAATAAGGCGGCCTTGTCTTTTCTTCAAAATATTGAGTTACAGGAGTAGGTAGAAGCGAAGGGTGGGTGTGCAACTACACACGGCCTCGCGTACCTACACCTTAACCTGCTGGGCTTGTCATTAAAATATTCAGCGCTGTTGTAATCAATCAGCGCAACGTTCCGCAGTGATTTAAATTGGATTAGTGAAACTGTAAGAACGAAGCAAAAACAGCATAGTATCAGATTGTGAAGGTAACATTGATCAAGTAGTAGAACTACCATTTTAAACAACACCAAAAAGTTATCCAGCATTTCGTGGTCACTGTATAATAAGGCCATTGCAAAGGTAATTGTCCTATTGTTCCTGTGCCAGCAAGCGACGTCCCAAAGTATCATGTGGCTCGCTGAGGTACCCTTACTCTGAATATTTTAAAAAGCCAGTCAATCGTTTTTGAGAAAGACGGGGGCAGCCTGTGATTACGTCGGGCATAAAATAATAGAGAACCTTTACTTTATGTTTGAACGTGACATCCGATGAGTATTTTAGTCAAATGAGATACTCAAATACCTACACACGTTCACGAATTTGACGAATGTAATATTTATATTATGAAGGCCCTTTGTGGTGCGCGAAAAATAAGTTTTGGCCTCTTATCAAGACGCAATCACTAACGATCACTGTAGTTACTTATATTGGTTTAGTCTATAAGTACCATAAATACGTAGGTATATTATAAGGACATAGTTAATTTCTAAAGGAAGTTCAAGTGGTGTAATGCCTATGTTATTGGATCTCATAGCGATCACGAAGTCTAAACTAGGGTTGTTGCTGTTGCAGGTTTTTACTGTATCAGCGGATGCTGATATGAATAAATTACATTAAGATTTTAAGTAAATGTGATAGGTATAAGATTTTGAATAAAAGACGTCACACAATAACTCACTGACTTTCACCCAATTTATGTTGACTAAACAAATGGCTGGGGGAACAACTGACAGTTTTTTTTTTTGTATAACTCGCACCCATAATAAGGGCTCAAGTCAAAATTTTTATAAAGTTTGATTTTGAATGCTACCGGCACAAAACGAAATTATCTACCGGCTACCGCTAACAGAGAGAGAAAAAGAGAACATTAACGACTCGGTTATCTCTCTCACACTCCCCCCGCTCGTCTTCCGTTCTTACTGCAATTCAGAATCTTTAAACACGTATTCCCAAAAAACTACTTTTTTGTTTTAAGCCTTTATACATATTACTAAAGGTGCGAACTGTCTGATTGATTAAAACTCCACGTGGCTCGCACTGAGTCCCGCCTTCAACGAACACGTCACGACTTGAATGTCAGCATTAAAATAATATCAGCATTGATTGCTGCTGATGCTGATATTCGCAACAACCCTGGTCTAAACTACAAATGATTTTTGCGGTATTCGAATATGATCATATGGGCCCTATGAAAATTGATCATAAGAGCGCTATGAAAATTTAAAAATCTCGTTATTTGGATAATACGTCTTATGGACACCAAAAATGGTGATTCTGAAGCTAAAATTCTATATCAGCTTACCTCCTGTGTACTACACAATTTGTATGCTTCAGATAGTTTATATTTACTTCAGTTTATGGTAAGCTTTTTCGGAAATCAAATGTGATTTTTGGGCTGTTTCAAATTATACAGAAAGTGAAGGCTGGTGTTAATTGGTGAAAACAAAAACTGATTATTTTTAATAAATGTATCACAATTTATGAAGGTAGAGAATTTAGTTTTAGCACATTTATTTTGTTTCATTTGAATTATTATTACTTATGTATGATTATTTCACAGGATTATTTGAAAACTATTTCAGCTTATAAATAAAAAATTAATGTAAAATGTTTTCTTTTTTTACTCTATGTATCGGAAGAGGGCGGAAGGAAGGATATTCCTAATCTTCGTCGAATAAATCTTATTCAAATAAAATAAAAAGAGGTCTTTTACCATAGCTATTTTGGTAATAACTTACTAGCCTCTAAAAGAAAAATAAAACATTTCTATTGTTATTGAAAATTAACTATGCACAACCAGTGTACACCAGGTTGATAAATGGTACCTAATACAGGTTGGCTAATGTGACTGTAAGGGTTTTCGTGGTGGAGGTAATGAAACCACGACACGATAAAAATATCTATATATATAATAAAATTGTAACAGGCCGATGTTTGTACATTGAAGATATTGAAAAAAAAAAGTATATGGGCCCCCCATATACTTTTTTTTTTAGCTCTTTATTAGAGCAACAGAAGCCAAACCAACAGTTTTTAGAATTTTTGTCTGGCTTTCTGTCTGTATGTTTGTACGCGCATCACGCAAAAACTGTATGGGAGCAAACACTTGGGAGTTGCACAATGAGTGGAACGAATAATTATTAGTGTATAATCTGCTGTGAATATGCACCACATAATTTTTTTTTGCGCTTTGTCGTTTTGGAAAAAACGATTCCTGCTGGGGTAACCTTTTTCCAACAGGAAAATACTAAACGAATGATCGGAGAGATAAATTTTGTGCATGGCCAGAGAGCTTATATTTGTGTAAAAAAGTGCACCGAAAATATAGGTAGTGCGGCTTCAGGTTTTCGAGATATTGCATTTCTTGCTGGAGTAACGTTTTGCAGAATCGTGTAGGTACCTCCAAAACCATGGTATGTGCGCCTGTAGAATAAACATACACGAGTAGCTCTTTATTTGTGACAGAATTAGATTTAAGAAAATACTTATGATTTTCAAGTAATCGCGGTTCTTAGAAAACCCGAAAAAATATCACAGCGCCTGAATGAGAAAACGTATGAAAACTACCTATTCGGTCCTTCTTGACACTTACAATGACCATAAAAAGTTTCAAGTGTAGATGCATGCGTTATTGAATAATATTGCAAAAAGTCAAATCGACTGTGCCATAACTTTGACGGCAAACTACAACAAACCGGCTCAACCCAGGATGTGTAGGTGTAAACCAAAAACTAGTGTATTTAGTCAAAAATATATAGTGAAAAAATATTCAGCTTGGAATGTTTCGTAAAGTACCTAAATATAAACAAAACATGTAAACAATGGCTGGTTATCTGACCAAATTCGAATGACTACAAAAAGCGACGGATTCGTAAATATCGATATTAAACCTAGGCTCAACCTAGTATAGAGTAATGCAAACTAGAATAAGTGTTTTTTAATAAAATTTAACATTGCCCATTCTTCTCAATGCCATACTTTATGAGGAAATTGATTTTTAATTTTTTATAGGAGAAAATTTTGCAGGGTACATCTGGTTTTGTTATATTTTTTTGGGCTTTGCGAATAAATAAATAATTGTTGCTTGAACTGTTAGAAGGTGATTGTGTTTTGGCTGCAGTGCCGGATTTATATTTTTTATGAGTGTAGGCCACTTTATTTCCGCCGCCCCATGTACCTTTCTAAAATAATAATTTACCATTTGTAGTAAGGAAGGCACTAAAGTTAAATAAACGAATGAATTAGTCATTAAGAAAGAACGTAAAAAAGAAACAAGAATTATAAATTTTTACGAGACTTTTTAATAGCAAAATCATCTATAATATCATTATAGTTTATGGTGTTCATTAGCTCTGCTTCTATGTAGAGAAGAGCTAAAGAATTCATTTTTTCTTGAGACAATGAAGACCTTTGATAATTTTCACGCGTTTTAAACAGGAAAAACTCCTTTCCCCAGAACAATTTGTAGCCGGAGTGGAAAGTGCGATGCGGAGAGCTATATCCAATATTAATATTAGGGTAAACATTAGACAGAGATTGATTCCTCAAAAACGTTGAGAGACTGAGTAGTGAGTTTGATCCAGGCTTCACTGCACACTCTGCAGTTTTGTTAGAGGAAATGTGGCTGTGAAAATGCAACATTCTTGAACCAAATCGTCCTCTAAATCATTATTATAATATTTCATGAGAGACTGGGCTTTTTCTGTAACTCTTTGTGTTAAAAGGTCAGACATTTTTGTTAAAAATGAAATTTTTTCTTCAAAGTTTAGGTAAGCATTATGCCTTCTCTGTATTTCAGCCCTTAATCTATCAAGGATAACCAAAAAAGTGTTCACTGTGAATCTTTGGAGCCGGAGGGTATTTCAGGATCTTCACTCGATGTTTCATCCGTCATTTTTTTTCTTGTAGGTTGCCTCTTTATTTCACCTTGATATTGCTTAGGTGCGTTAATCTCAATGAGGGATTTTCTTTTTAAACTCTTCCCTAGTCGCTGGATAGATGGCGCTCAACTTTTTAAGTTACTGTAAGGAACGGAACGTCACATCATTTCACTTGGATGTAATTTTAATTTTAAACGAAAGTGAGTCAACGAGCGTATGCGACGTGACGCAATGTTTTTTTTTCCAAGCGTTTTGGATTTAGCTCCTAGTAACGTTGTCAGTTCAACGCCATCTACAGATTTCTTGGAAACTATGTTTTTTTTTATACTCAAAAAGAAAACCTCTCATTGCTTTTTCTTCGAAATAATCAAAGTTTTCTCGCTCTGCTATTGTAAACTCTACTAGAGATCCATAGAGATCAGATACCGTCAATACATCCACAGATGAGCTCTGAATCTGAACACTCACTTTATTTAACCTTTCCAAAATAGCATTCCAAAATACGACCATGAACGGCATGAACGCAGTTTCAAATTTTTCTAATATGGTGCAAATTCCCTTTGCCTCATTTCGTGGGACGGGTTTCTCTGTGGTGTCATTTTCGATCATTTTTAAAACTGTAATTACTTCATCCCAGGAATCTCTTAGACTTTTACAGGCATCTGCTCTAGCAGACTAACGAGTGAGGTTCACTCTCTTGAGTGTCTTTCCTTTTCCTATCTCATTCGTTAATTTTTTCCAACGTTCGGTTGACTTCACGAAGAAAGTATAGGTACACCTCCTCTAGCAATATGAAAAAGTAGCAGGCTTCCGTACAAGACTCAGCGGCCGAGGTTCCCACCAAATTCAATGAATGAGCTGCACAAGGAACAAATATAGCAAATGGTGCTTGTTCTTGACGGATGAAACATCGAGTGAAGATCCTGAAATACCCTCCGGCTCCAAAGATTATTTCAGAGTGAACACCTTTTTGGCTATCCTTGATAGATTAAGGGCTGAAATACAGAGAAGGCATAATGCTTACCTAAACTTTGAAGAATGCAAAAAAGCAAATGAACTAATTTAGTTCTCTAATTTAATTTACAGTATTTTTCCAGAGATTAATTGTTAAATTTTTCAACAAAAGTTATCACATTTTTATATTTCAAAGCTGAAATTCTTATTGTATTCCTAACATATTCTGGCAACATCAAATAATGGTGCGCTTGTTTGTGTTTCGTGTGTCAATTTTATGTTTAATTATTGGTATTTGGGTGTTTTATTTACTTCAGAGGTGGAGTTTTATTACTACCCGGATATTAATATTTTCACATCGTACGAGTATGTTGATCACAATGCAATTTGCGAATATAATTATGACTCATTAACTTTGTAAAACACGATCCTTAAAATATCTATAATAGCTCCTGCAATTATTAAATTTTAATGATTGTAATTTATAAATGTAGGTATCACATAATTAAGTAAACAAATACATATTGACCTATATAAGTAAGAAGGTATACATGCATACATAGGTACCTATCTACCTATAGAGCTTGAGTTCTCGTTAAGAAATCCAGATAGAATCAGTATGCTTCGAAATGGCCCAAGAGGGCTCTCTTCTCCATTAATATTATTATACTCTTTGACTGCTGCTTTGTACTTTGGCGGCGCAGGCGTCTCTGTCAGTGCGGGCGGGAAGCGGAGGTGGTTAGTGGTTACGTTGAGCCACTGCCGCCCGCCACTCTCAACCATCACTCAGGCAGTACCTAATATAGATAAAAGAGGTACTATAACAGTAGGTACCTAGGATTGATAATTTTCGATAGGGATTTAACGTATTAGTACAAAAAACCATGAGAAAACCAGTGAACTTGTTTGATTTTTATCCTCTGAAATCTGCCGCCCCTAGGTCGCTGCCGCCCCTAGGCCGCGGCCTATACGGCCTATTGACAAATCCAGGACTGTTTGGCTGTTGTAGTTTGGTGCAGTGTTGAGTTCAGTTGTCCAAACCAAAACAAGGTGATTGACTGTCTTTTTCACTGGAAGGACATATAGCTTTTACCGACTAGCTCAACTCAATTCTGCATCAATAAGCGTGGCCATTCCTTAAATGGTGTATGGAGGTTCTAATTCAAATTCAAACTACAAAAAAAGTTTTTATGTTTTTATTTCCTTACAGCTAGATGTTCATTTCTTGGCCTTGGCCTCACGTGTGGCTTTCCTTTCTGTGGCGCGGGCAAGCTGCTTTGCGGGTTTAAGGTTACCTTTTTTGCAGAACCTTTGGTTCCTCAGGAACTTGGGGTCCATCTGAAAAAGAGAAGATTAATTTACAATATATTCATTTGGATTTATTTAAAAGTTTGTAGGACAAGGAGCAGCATATTTTAGACTTATCTTAGCTCATTTTGACTAACACTAGGCCATAAGCAACACCTAGATGAATGTCTGAATACAAAGGTACTGTTGGATTTAGTGCTAGGCTCTGAGGTGCAAATTGAAATTACAGTTGTTTAGTATTAAATATGTTTTCATTTAGGCTTAATGTTTGTAAAAAGGGGCATTAAAAAAGGCAAAAGGGCATTCAAATCATAGGAATACCCCCAATGACTTCACGGCTCTAAACTATATCAATGGGGTTTTCTTTCCAACTTCAAAATAAAATTGTACTTATTAATGTAAGAAACTATGAGATTTCGTTATAATCATACACATGATCATTTAATTACCATAGTAAGTATTTAAAATAGTAAATGACGTAAAATAGTGAGCTTATAGGAACGGATAAATTCTATATTACATGGCATCAAAAGCTTTGTCTCATCAAAAGTCGTGATTTCACAATAATTGGTAGCACCTAGTAATAAGTATTGAAAACCACATCCAGGTTTACGCTTAGTTCTTTCATCATGTACACACACTGAAAAAATTGCGTGCTGTTAAGTATTATTGAATTTACTGTAACTTAGAATTTCACTTACGCCAAGGGTGGATTCGTGCCTCTGGTTCCTAGGCTTTTGGATGCCATTCCTGTGGGCTTTGCGGTCTGGAATAAAAGAAAATATCGTTGTATTTACAACACGTAAACTTAACCACAAAACCAACTACCTATCTTTCTTCATCGTATAAAAGTATTACAGTAATGTTACCTTAAGGTAGATTAAGAGTGCAATTATCACCGTTAATAATTCAATGTAAGTCACCAGGTTTCCTAGAAAATAATGTAAAAGTACTCACTTTGGTTGTGATTTGTGTGATTCTTTGACTTTGCCATTGTGTCGAATTATGCGTTCTGTAAAAGAAAATAAGTATTCAATTACAAAAATTAACACTCGCTATCCTTGCGCGACGATCAAAACTTAACAAAATCAGTAAGATTTCTCAGATATTTAATGAAATATTTCAAAAACTCAAAACACCAACCTAAAACAGCAAGAGAAAAAGACAAGAGGAAAACAATCCGCTTGAATGTTTCGTTTCCAATTTCTAGTTCTACGGTCACTTAGCATTTGATTATTGCTGTCTCTGTCACATATGGCAAAAAATCAATTTGCTTTCCCGCTGTCAGACTTTCAAGTCTCATATGATCATAGTTGAAAATCTTGAAATCTCGGACCTGAAACGTTTCTGAAACTTCAAATGTTCCTTTTCACTCAGAAAACTATCAACGACACCACACGATTCATGCACGATCGTACTGTGTGGATACTGCTCTAATAAATATGTAGTTTTGGGATTATTCTAATTTTTAAATTGTTAAAAAACTATCTTAATCTGTCGAAAAAAGTTCTAAACCTGCTTTTTACCCGACTACGGCAAAATAAAGGTCATGATATTTGTTTAACATAGTTTGTTGGATTACCCTTAGGTTGTACCTCACTCATAAATAATATGATCAACCGCGGGCTACCCTGGCTCTACCACTATCCAGATGGATCGCCCAACCACGTCCATCCATTGAGGTGGAAAAAATATAGAGGCTCCGCGTTATTCTTAAGGCCTGCAAATACCTTATTAGAGAACATAAAATGGCTGCCATTTTTTTTTGTTAACAAATGGGCTTACTCTTGACCCCAATCTATGAATCTAGTCCTGAGAACACAGGTAAAGTCGACGATGGGACGAGCTAACCCAAAAGAAGCCTACTACTAGCTTACTACTACCCTACGTACTCGCGACTTAAATAGCTTGGGGTCATATGGACTCGGGAACACCAACGCAGGCAGGAGATTTCACTCCTTTGCAGTGCGCATAATAAAAGATGGAAGAAGGGAGATGGTGGAATGAGCCCGTGGAGCTCTTGGGCACACTCACCGAAGTATAGTCTGTAAAAGACCGATAAGCATGCAACTTTGCGGCGGTGGGCCAGGCTATGAAGCTTGGTACCCACCATACCATTGCTAGGGTTGTATCAATCAAGGAATATAGGAGTTACTATAACGAGTATCAATACAAGATACGAGTCTTACTAAATATCAAGTTAGGATAGTAATTATAATTTATTATACCGAGTATAATATAAGGGTAAAATGTGGCCAACAAGCCTGATATAGTAGTGGTGGATCGATCAGAGCGCGCAATGATTGTTGACATAACGGTCCCGCGTGACGGGAACCTCGTGAAAGCCGAGAAAGATAAGCAAATCAAGTATCTTGACTTAGCTCGCGAGGTTGTCGACATTTGGGAAGTGGACTCGGCGATCATTGTGCCGATAGTCGTTTCAGCCAATGGCTTAATTGCCAAGAGCCTCGACCAATACCTGAGGAGGCTCTCGTTAGGCAGCTGGATCAAGGCCTAGACACGGCTCGTATTGTTAGGAGGTTCCTCTCTCTGGAGCCCTGACCGCCGGTAGCTTGGACCCTGTTCCCGATACCGGTGGGCTACTATTTTTTATATTTTTAAATGTTTTTTGAATTTCATTTTGTAAGAAATATTTAAAAATGTAAACAATAAGAAGAAAAAATGAATAAAGAATATAAGGGTAAAAATAAGTTAACGAGAACTGGCCCAAAACTATAGTATTAGACACTAATGAAAACCTACTCATCTTTTTCTGTTACAACAGACTTTAAGTTAGTATATTATATAATTCTAAACGTGATATTTAGTAAGACTCGTATCTAGTATCGACACTCGTTATAGTAACTCTATTTCCTTGATTGAAACCACTGCACCCTAGCAATGGCACTAACCCTAACCCACAGTATAAAATATGGGCAGTACGGAAACTAAGCCTAGTTGAGGACACCTACGCTCCATTGAAGCAATAGAGTTGCAACTTTTAATGTTTTTGATATTGTTTTGATTTTTACATTTTTGTACTGTAGTGATCAATCAATCGAATTTAAATAACTAGCTTACAAATAAAATTTAAATAGGTAATCTCATGACGTTTGTTAATCTCGGCAAAAGACGATAGTTTAAATACGGCAACCAATTTAATAAAAAAATTATTAAATAAATATTAATTATTTTTTGATATTTTTTTTTTATTAGCTGCTACGAGCTAAGGCTACAACATAATAAAATGTCCTCGTTGGTACATAGAAGAAAAGTTCTAGATCTCACATTTATTCACAAACTGTTCAACGGAGCTGTTGACTGTAAAGAGCTTCTTGGAAAGCTACAAATAAGTGCACCATCTCGCTTGCCGCGGAAATGTAACTATAACCTTTTCTATGTGCCGGGATCCAAAACAAACCTCGGACACTTCGCAGTTTTGCCAAGGCTCTGTAGGCAATATAACGTAGTATCGAAGCATAGCGATTGGGATATTACATGCAAATTACCTAAGTTTAAAAAGGATGTAAAAGTCATAGTATCCAAGTCATAATATTTCGTTCTTTTTATTAGTGTTTTCCCTATGGTTATTACTTTACTTTATATAATTTTAATTCGATTATAATTAGTTTATATTGCTATCATTATTTTGTACCCTTATAGTTTAACTTTTCATTCTGATTCCCTTTCTATGATTTTCGTATATTGTATTTGATTAATTTTGGTTTTTGATTAATTTTAATGATTTCTTCCTTATCAAACTTGTTGTACCTATATTTGTTGTAGTTAATAGTGAATGATGTGTTCGCCTATAATTGGAAGCGCACACTTGTATTCCGCTGTAATAACGTTAACATGCATGTAATTGTATAGCGTCTGTTGGCGATCCAATAAATAAATAATATTAACACACAACAACCTTTCAAAATCAGCAGGAAGTCTAAAATACTATAGCTCCGGTTTTGATGAAGCCGAGTTCAAAAATGCCGTATACTACGCAATACGTTCGTGGCATTTTTAAAAAGCTCGCGGAGATAAACTTAAACGTGACCACTCATCTTGACGCGGCACTCACTACCACAGAACATATATACTGAGAACACCGCGAGTCTCGTCGTTGCGCATGTCAGTGTGAGTATGCCGTTTCGAGCGTTTGTAGATAGTTTTCGTGCTGTCCATATCTATACTGTTTATTTTAATCCCTACTGTTTTTTTTCTCTACTGTTCATATTAATCCCTAGCATAAAATGACAGCCATTTTATGAGACATGAAGAGTTGTACCTAATACACGTTTTTTTGTAGGTATTTCCATTCCATTATTTTAAATCTATGCGTCCAACCAACAAAGTCAAGAACAAAATCCTTCGTTTCAAAACCCTAAAAAAAACCATATGCGATGGAAGTGACAGTTGTCAAGTGACGACTCGAGAACAAGATTCGTTTCAGGATCTTGAAACGTTGCATCTTTGGCCTTTAATTTATTTGACTACTTATTCTGGCACGTACAATACTTTCACAGCTGAGTGCGAGAACTCTGCATTCTATGTTTAAAGTATAATTAAAGTAACTCGAAGTTTTAAAACATGTGTCGTGTTGTCTGGAGGTTTCGTCTTGTCAAGTGTTGAATAAAATTTCATCGAAAAGAAATAATACAGTAATTAACTTAGATTGACCATTTCAATTCTTAGCAAGTCACAATGGTAGTGTTGGAGGGCGATTCAGGGGATGCCAAACCCATATCTTCCGAAGAAACTGAAAAAGAAGAAGTTAAATCGCCGAGACTTTTAACATTAGAAAGTATCCTTTGAATTTCAAATAAGAATTTACTTTTTGACTCCCTAAACTATTTCGAATATACATAGCCTGCTCTGATATTATTGTAATGTGACGCCATATGTTATCAACTTCGTAATCGTCTTATCTTTTAAGTCATAATATCTAACTTCAACTTACTCCTTAGGTTTATGTGTGTACCTACTCTTGCATTTTAAGTTCATGCGAATAATTTGTTTATGCCCTAAGACGACCTACTGACCGAAAGCATGCACAGTCCACCTATGTTATTATAAGCTATTTGGGCTCCACACCCCTTTTAGTATGCAGCCTTCTTGTATTCATGCAATATGTTAGTCAACTACATACTTACTATAGTAGCAGCTTTAGTTACATAAAGTCCAGATTTTTCATTTCTTCAAACAGCACAGTTGTTTTGAATTTTTTAATAATCATGTTTTCTGTAAGCCAGAATACAAAGCTGTGATAAAGCTACCCAGCTAGAACTTCAATGTTACTTGAGACTTAAACATCTTCTTTGCTTTGGCCAGCCCAATAGATCTTAGATGATAATAATTATGCTGTCACCTATACATAGTTTAAAACAAAGTATGTCTGTGTCTGGTGTGACAATGTAATTATTTTAAACTGCGCAATGAATTTTATTGTAGTTTAAATCATTATGCTATGCAAGGGTAGGTCACTAGTATTCAGTTAATCTTTTTCAGTAGCATTGTCACTCTTTTTTTTGTAAATTCTGTCATACGCCATAATAATATTTCTTAACTAGAAAATTAGTCTTCCGTATCACTAAGGATGCTCAGCAGCAACATGGTCTGCGCCATGGTGACTTCCAGCGCTACCGAGGATATTGTTCAAGGCGTCTCAGGAGGCTGCGCAAAGTGCTCAAGATACCGCAGGTTTGTGAATCCCCACATTAATCTAAAGAGATAACTTTAGTTATGAGACTACAATGTGAAAACTGGAATTATTAAACTCGATACAACAATAAATAAAAAAACTGGTTTATCCACTAAATCCTTCGACAATAATAATAATGATTATGCATAATGAGTACCTTTCTAAAAGATAATTATGTTCTTCAGTTATGATGAAATGTCTTATTTACCGATTAAAGAATGCTAAAGAGAAACCTGAAATTCAATCTATCACTGGATCAATATTTTACTAATATACTTCACTTGATAACATAACGTCATGCCTGTAATCCCCGAAGGGTTAGGCAGAAGTGTACCTAATAGTACACCCACATTACGTCAGTTATCTTTAAGTCCAACGTAGTAGGGGCCTACTTGATGCTGAACTGAAAAGGGCATTGTCACAGATTCCTGCACTGGAATAAGATACTGGATAAATATAAATCAGACTATTTTATGATGCAACAAGATTTAAATGAAAAATTGTTTCTATTTATGTATTGCTTTACAGTCCAAATGCCAGTTTCCACCATCACTAAGCGAATTAATTACTAAATTATTGCACTGCGGAATTTCGACTGTTGATGTCGGCATCAGCGACTCAGGTCCAGAATTGTGAATCGCTTTTATTTAGGCATTCATTTATATGTTTATTGAATACAGGCATTAATCTTCCAACAACACCTACCAAAATCACAATTCTCATCTCCCAGGGCGACAGACGACACTACCGCCGTCGCGACGTCACGACCGTCCACCTAACGGCGACGTCGGCCGAGAGTCGTCTGTTATGCGTGCCGCTGCTGCAGTCCGAGAGGGCGTGGGCGCACGCCATGCAATTGCGTCAGGAGGCCAACACTGAGCCGAGGAAGAAGTTCCATCTGGTAGCGAGGCTGAAGAAGGCAAATGCGCATGCCCAGACTCTACTGCAGTTGTGCGAGGTGAATTTAGATTAGATTATCATTTTATTTTAGCGCCTTTATGCCCTTCAACAGATGAACTCAAATTATGTATCATGCTCTGATCAATTATATCTTAAAAATGATGAACGTCAAACGAACATAAGAACTAGAACTTAATTAACGTGGCGAGGTGATCAATGACTATTTTATCATTATCTAGTGCACGTACAGCGACAACAGTATACGTACATTATGTTCATTTGACGTACATCATTTTAAGATATAATTGATCGGTTTCTAAAATGGTGGCTCTGTGGCAGAGCATGACGCCAAATTGTGCCATTCGGTAGACAATAGCTGCATTGCTGCAGCGTCATTACTCTACAAACTTACAGCTAAGCAGAGTCTATGCCTAAACCACTTACCACTGTCCATTCGACAGTGATTGTATTTATTGTTTGTCCAAAGAATGATTCCTTTAATTGTGCCTTGTTATAGCAAGACTGCAAAACATTGTCGGTTTTTTAATAGTAGGTACCTACAACCAGTTACCTATTCTTCTAAATATGTGTCAAAATTACAAAAGCAGGAACCTGCTTTAAATAATTTGCAGCACAATATAAACAGATCACACACAGAGATATCTACTGATCCATAGCTCATCACTACAATACATTTAATTGTAGTATTTATTCCTATAAAAGCAAAGCGGAGTATGTGATGCGCGCACGCAGTTAGAAGCGGGCGCGTACGCGGCGTGGCTAAGCGGCGCGTTGTTGGTGGAGTTGCAACAGTGGCGCCCCGCCGCGGAGGCGCTGCATCGAGCGCAAATAGTGCTTGAGAAACTGTGTGCAGCGCTGCCTGAAGATGAGCGCATGGTTTACAAGCAGAAGGTATGTAACAAATTTGTGTTTTCAATAACATTTTCAATCAGAAAAAAAATCGAACTTTCATCCTCTATTAAACCTCTTTATGTGGCGAATTTTCAAAAACTCTCCCTTAGTGCTCAATTTCGTCATGAAAGTATGTCTTGTGCATAATTTTAAACTTCTAAATCCAGCGGTTTAGACTGTGTTGTCTGTCAGTGAATATATTTATTTTTATTATGTAGATAAGTTCTTTAATTCGTGACACTTCCAAAACGAATAACTTATTGAAAATCTATTAAACGTTTAATAACTTCCCTTTGAATCTTCTGACCCTTGGTCTCACGTGCACTATAGATAATATAATAATGGTGTGTGTCTGTACATAGGCTGAAGAACTGAAGCCTAGTCTCCGTTACTGCGCGTACAACATCGGCGACGAGTCGGCGGCCGGCGACCTCATGGCCATGCGCGGGCAGGGACTCATCGACAACTTGGACACGCTCATGGCGCAAGCTAAGTCAGTTTATGTTTCGACATGTAATTTAACCTTTTGAACGCCACGGTCGGCTATAGCCGACAAATGAAAAAGCGCTCAACATGCCACCGTCGGCTATAGCCGACAAGAAAACGACATTTTTCAAGTAGTTTTCATCTGTCGGCTGTAGCCGACCGTGGCGGTCAAAAGGTTAATTACAAATGCCTATCTCTTGGTTTAACTACCGGCGAATCGGTACGTAGATTATTGCCCACTTGCACCATAAATCTCTAAACACGTTTAGCGCTAAATATATTTTAAGCATCATTCGGTCTCCTGTTTTCTATGAACGAGTGACAGAAAGTAATCAAGGTAAAGTCAATCGCAGGTCATTGATAACTAAAAAAAAAGCTTTTATGCTAAGAAAAACAGGCTTGTGCTGTTGAACTGTACCAAAACAATGGCATAGAAACTAACAAACAGCAAAGACATTCCGTAACTCCATTTTGACGTATTATTTCAGAGAATCCCGTTCTGGCGTGATGCATGAAGTGGAATGGCGCGGCCGTAAAGTATCCGTGAGGCCCGAGAAAGTGCGGCTGTTCCTCATCGCACTGCAGGACCTGGAGAAGTCGGTCGCCAAAGCAGAGACCGTACAAGCCAAGATCGACATCCTCGAGAACATACTCATGGATTGCAAGGACGCTATTTCAGCGATTAAGGATGAAATTAAAACCGATCCGAAGCTCAAAACAGCTTCTGAAACGCAGTTGTCTGGCATCAACTACTTGTTGTCGTACTTGATGTATGTTCGCCTGATGCGTACGATTGATAGGAACAACTTGCTTGTCTTACAAGCGGAGGAGGCTCGCAAGAACAACATTCAGATCGACGGCAAGAAGGTCCGGCCTCAGGACCTCGTCAGGCTTTACGAGATCATCTTGCAGAACTTCACCGAATTGCAGCAACTACCCGGATTCGAAGCCGACGCCGCTTACCAACAAGAAATAGAGACACTGACGAAGGCGTACCGCGCGTTCCGTTGCTATTACATCGCTCAAGTGCTGACCGGGCTACGTCGCTTCAGGGAGGCGCTGGCTATGCTAGAACGATGCAGCAACTACTCTGCGGAGTCGCTCGGCAAGAAGCTCGACGACAAACAACTAGTGGCAAAGTTGCAATCATTGAAAAAAGACATCGAGAGCTGCAAATTCGAAGTTCATGCCGACTCCGTTCTTGAAGACGATGAAGACCAAGACGAAGACACGAAGTATACTTCTGGCAAGTATAAAGACAAGAAGCCGCTGGTGGACCGCTTGGATGAGTACCGCGAGGATACTCAGGTCCTTACTAAGAACCCTAATATCTACAAAATGCCTCCGTCTATGGAAGCCATTCCTTGCAAGCCATTATTCTTCGACTTGGCTTGCAACTTCGTGGAGTTTCCGAACTTGGACGACAAGACCGGCGCCTTGGACAATAAGAAGCAAGGCGCTGGCCTTACAGGACTGGTTAAAGGTTTCTTGGGATGGGGCAAAAGTGACAAGTAAAGCATTTTATACATACACATTTTCATGGGTTTTATTTGTACTAGAATTTGTTTTTAAAGGTTCAAATTATATACATCTATAAATTAGTCAGTTTTTTATTTTCTTATAAATCTCAGTGTCCTTCATCTATAGTCATGATGTAGCTCTCTGGTAAGTATTCATGGTCGATCGTTCGCGTCTTAATGATTTGTTTGTAGATGAAAGCGGATTTCCTTGGGGTGCGAGTGCGTTCGGGATCGTCGAAGTTGACTTCGTATAAGCCGAAACGTTCCCTGTAAAGATGATTCGAATTTAAGACAGCTTTTGCACTCTATTCCGTTACATCCCTATCAAATTTCACACATTCTATGTTTTACTTGGCCTGCCTCACTGTTTCATTCACTTTCTCGTCACATGCTTTCAATAAAAAGGTCTCCATAGAAATAAATATATTTGAGCACTTACGTATATCCAGCCAACCATTCAAAGTTATCCATCAAACTCCACGCGAAGTATCCCTTGAGGTTGACGCCTTCATCCATAGCATCTAAGGCGCTTTCTAACGCAGCCCTATAATAGGCTACCCGACCGTCATCGTCGATGCCTTCATGGGTGGACCAACCGTTCTCTGTGATATAGATTGGGACATCGCCATATCTTTCTTGTATGCTTTTTAGTACGATGTACATGCTGTTTGGCATTAGCTGGGGACAATAAAGTATATTATTTAATTTTGTGAAAGTTAAGGGCAGGTTTAATATGGATTTGGTGTTACTATGTGGATCTTGTTCTAGCAAACGACATTAGTTTTGACTGATAAATATTTCGATTATGATAACTGGATAACATAACACTTAACTCGCAGTATCGGTACTGCAATATGATAAGATGAAACAAAGCATAAATAAATGATAAACACAAGTTCTCTTTTTGTGCCTGGGGATCGGGTGTGGATCCCGAGGAGTTTTTCTTCCGCAGCCCGGATTTTGGATCGATGTCAATAGGTTCAAGGCACATCTGCCTACCCCACGGGGAATAAATTGTGTGGTGTTATCAAATCACTTTTAATAAACTTACATGCAGCCAGGAAGAAGCAGATTGAAGCCAATCATCGGGCACCATCTGTGCAACCTCTATATCATCCAGCGTCGATGGCACAGCATGCTGGGACATAAACAGCGAGAAAGACGTAAGGGCGCCCGAATAATGGTTAACGCCAAAGTAATCGCTCGTACCATGAATATAGGCCTTCTCTTCTTCAGTAAAGTCTGTTAGCCGAGATCTGGGGTAGCCCTGCGCTGCGCTCTTTTTTGCTACTAGCTCTAAAAGGTCTTTCGGAAATCCTCCGGTTTTTGAAAATATTGGATCTGTGTATATTGCCCACTGAAAAGAAAATTAAAAACAATTTACTGTGGACTGCAAAATACATAAATTCATTAGATTAACGATAGAGTGAAATAGTACCAAGGCTGGGTAAATTTTATTGTTGTTTGGTAAACTCAAACGTATGTCTATCATAAACAGAACATTCTAATTTCACGAGAACATACTTGGGCTTGACGAAATAATTCCACAGCATACGCATCTTCTTGTGAATCAGTGAGAGGAGCCGCAGAATCAATAGCAATAGTGTAGCCACACACTCCCCCTTGGGTAGGCCTGAACTCGTCATCATAAATGTGATAGGCTTTAGCATGCGCGAGAACAAGGTTCTTAGCGCAGATATATTCAGCAATACCCGTGAAGTTTAATATCGGAGCCTTGGAATCGGAACCATAACCTTCAAAGCAGATTTGCCCTCCTTCATTAAAGGTGATGAAATTCTTGACTCTGTCACCAAAACGCTCGAACACTACGCGAGCGTAGTCGGCAAACCAGTCTGCGATAAAAGGGTTGAGGAAGCCGCCCATATCTTGAAGCTTTTGCGGCAAGTCCCAGTGGTATAAGGTAACCATGGGTTCGATGTTGTATTTCAGAACTGAATCGATGATTTTGTTGTAGTACGCTATTCCTTCTTCGTTGACGTGGTCGGCGAGACCGTTGGGTAATATCCTGGACCAGGCTATGGAGAAGCGGTAGGCATCAATGCCAAGCTCTCTCATCATCTCTATGTCTCGCTCGTACTTGTGGTAGGAGTCGCATGCTATGTCACCCGTGCTTTGGTCTGCGATAGCCGCTGGATTTGTGTGAGTCAAATAATCCCAGATATTTTCACTTTTACCTTAAATAATTCAATAAAAAATTGATCATGTGCGATTGAGAATAAAGATCGAGTTAAAGTTCTATGTATATGTACCATCTTCATTCCACGCTCCCTCAATTTGATAAGCTGCTGTACTGGTTCCGAAAATGAAGTCGTCCGGGAACTTTCTGCCCTGCTTCACCGCGACTCCCCATGTCAGTGCTACTGGAAAACTACATGCAAGAAGATAAACACCATACCATTAAAGTCCTCACTGCTGGAGTACACGCCTCGCAGGAAGCCACCCTACCAGTTTTCGATTTTTTGGTTTTAGTACATACTATATAGTTTCCTTACGATATTTTCCTACCCGTTTTGCGAGCACTAGGCGAGCATTGGGACTAAATTAGTATTTCGTTCTGGTTGCGTCTCGTCGTTGTTACGCAGCAATGCAAATGGTACTTGCTCAGAAATTCGTTGATTCACCGAGATATTATAATACTGTTGGGGTAGGTTCTGTCAAAGATATACGACTGACATAATTTACGTACAACAAAAAACATTACAATCTAATCCAGTGACGGGTGTAAAATGACTGAAATAATATTTAAAACTTACCACAAAAATAACACAAGTAACTTCATAGTGTTTTTCTGTTCCTCTTTCTGTCTATTCTAAGAGACCACCTGCGACGAATATTGAATTTATAGAATTTTCATATCGATATCTCCATTACCTTACATAATATCTTCTCCGTTGTCTCGACACTACTTGAGACTGTCGAGATTATTGTATTACTGTGTCGACTTTTATCAATTTTTTGACACTATGAACTTTTAGTCAGTAATTTTGTGGCTGATTTGCTGCTTTTCACAGTAATATCTTTCAAAATTGATACGGGTTAGAGGATTTTCAACATCACGCCTGTAATTCCCGAAGAGTTAGACCAGTGATGGGCAAAGTACGGCCCGCGGGCCAGCTCCGGCCCGCGAAAGGATTTAATCCGGCCCGCCGACGGTCTTTCAAAATGAATAGAATATGGCCCGCTATAATTATATTTTGACGGACCAGCAGTATGAAGTAGAATAATAGGTGCATAGGTAAAGGAGCCAGCGATACTAGCCGCGTAGTTCATGTGTTGCGGGTCGCAAGTTAAATTGTAATTTGTAAATAACATGGTGTGCAATGTTTATTTTTATGATTAAAAGATTTCAAATTATAATGCAATTTTGCTATGATTCTGGCCCTCCTCTGAAATTGTTTCAACTTTCTGGCCCCCCATGAGGAAAGTTTGCCCACCGCTGAGTTAGACAGAGGTGTACCTAATAGTACAGTCACGAGCACCAATATGTAAAAACTTAACATAGTGCAACTTTTCATAGTGATTTCCTGCTACTGTTTTGATTAAAATTTCATGTTGTTACCAACATACACACACTTTGGAACTCATATTTTTATGAAATCGAACCTATCTCCAAGTTACAATCGTTATTTCATGCGAAAATTGCTTCTAAATTTAAGAAAGTGTATACATATTGGTGCTCGTGACTGAACATCCACATTTCGCCATTTATGTTTAAGTCCAAAGTAATAGGGGGCGAGCCTATTGCCATCAACCCGGTACACATCCAGACACCATGGCTGCTACTGAAAAATTCCTTATGTAAAAAGCCAATAATACTTTGCCCGACCTGGGAATCGAACCCCCCCCCCCTGCACAGCAGTCGCACTTGCAACCACTAGACGACCAACGAGGCAGTCGCTGGGATTCTATCGATATATTTTGGAAAAGAAAACATTACATCTGTTTTTGGTTAGGAAAAATAACTACGGTTGTTTCAAACAAAATATTACACTCGAATATATAATTATGTAAAAGAGTATGTACATTTATCATTATATAATTTTTTATGCATCGTATCTATACAATGTACATAAATGTATTACATACACAAATGTATTGGACATGTTGCATTATCAATATAATTTAGTAATGTAGCACAAAGGGTTGCAATAAAACCACTAAAAATAATCAACAAAAATATTTTACACAAAACTAAAGAAATCGTTTAGCTTTCGAAGTACAAAAATATAATAAAACTTTGAAACAATTTATTTTACATCGTAACATTTACATTTTACAAAATCACGTTTCAGTGTAGTAATTTCTGTGGATTTAATATGATCACATAACAATGCACAGTCAAAGGAATATCCGAGCTAGCGAAATACGTTGTCATACAATGAAGATCGATGTGTCTACGATCATCTATGATACATGGAACCATATCTATGAAATTACTATCTATTTACAAAACATAGGTACAATAAAATCGAAATATTAATGTCAATGTTGACTCCCTAGTAAAAGATTAGTCTGTCAATATCTGAAGCTAAGAGTGATGTGCAACATTACCCAAAAAATTATTCGCAAATCATTTGACATAGGCACTGGCCGATAGTAAACAAGTCCGTATGGCATTAATTAAGTGTTCACAATCATTGTCAGTTTGTCTGAGCTGTGAAGGCTGTCCGTCAGCTAGGGTAATTGCGTCTATTTAAATATGAACACGGCAGGTGTCGGCGGCACTGGCGGCCGGTCGGCTAGCGCGGCGCCAGCGGCGGCCAGTGCTGCGCGTTGTGCGCGCCGCGGTCTGCCGGCGCCAGCAGCTGCCCGCAAGTAGCGCACATGTGGAGCTCTTCACTCCTGCCCACCATGAGCTCCTGCTGCTTCGCAATATCTGGCAACAGTGCCACCAGCTCCGGAAACACGGCATCAAACTGCGACCCCAACGCCGACTGACAGTGCTGATGGAACTGCTCCGCAGTAATCGAACTGTCGCGGAACGCTCGCGACGCTACTTTGAAATCCTCAACCGCGTCAGCGCCGCCTAAAGCGACCGCAAACTGCTTGACTAAAGCTCGGTTCCTGTGCTCGAAGTTCGGCGGAGGCATGTACGTGTGTAAAGGTGCGGAGAATGTCTGTCCCGCCGAGTTCGTGAACGTCATGCCGTCGCACGCCGGACGCGGCTTAAACCCCGGCGGCACGCTACCGTTCGCCATCTTCTTTGTCGGCAAACTATTGTCGCTCTTAGAGTTTAGCGGAGGATAGTCTTTAGCAGCTAAACTGAAGTCCCCAGTACCACCGTTCCTATTCTTCTCAGCATTGGCAGTAGTAGTATCCACAGTCTTAAGCTTCTTATCTTCTTCAGTTTGGTTATTATTATTAGCGTTGACGGAAGCGTACGACTCCTTCAGTAGCTTCTTATCGTTGGTCCCATTCACGTTGTATGTGTCGAGTAAGTTTTCCTTTTTACTGTTTTGTTTTTTCTTTTCCTTTTTGCTTAGTTTTGTGTTTTCGTTGTTCTGGGGCGGTGGTGGGGCAGGTTGAGGTTGAGCTTGCTTTTTGGACTTTGACTTGGTCAAGGTGATGGGTAGAGTGGGGAAGTCTGCGGCTGCGTTGAAGGCGCGTTCCCGCGGCGTCGGGGGAGGGTCGGGCTTGCTGGGCTTCTGCTTCTCCTTGGACTTGGCCACATTGATCCACTGCGGCGGCGCCACCGGCGCTGACGTTGCGGACAGAGCGGGGAACGCTTCTGAACTTAGAGGAGCCTTCTTATGGTGAGTCTGGACGTGGTTGCTCTTTAAAGCTTGCATCTCTTGGCTGTTGATTAGAGAGACCTAAAAATGGAAAGAAAATTATAGTACGTTATCTTACGAATATAAACTTGTGATTTAGCAACACATCGAAAAATGCAACTTGAAGAATTTGTCATCTGTTTATGTCAATTAATGCATCGCATACACTTTATACCGAACCCAGCAGTAAATATGGAATATCTTATATTGATATGCTTTGTATACCTTCGTCTGCATCGCACAAGTGTTAAACACAACAACTAAAACTAACAAGCTATTGCTAAACTAAAGTCAGAAATAAACAAAGTAAGCTTTATAAAACCCACCTTAGGCGCCTGCACAGTCCCCGCTCCGATGCTGGGATGGTCGTCCCTCGCGATGCCGAGCGAAGGGAAGTCGTCATCGTTTGTCATGAGCGGCGGCTTCTTATGTTGAGGCGGCACGGAGATGCGGTGACCACTGGTCTGCGTCAGGCGGAAGTTGCTGGCGCTGGCCGGCTGGCTGTGCAGTTGGATGGAGACGCTGGGCTTGGCTGGATGTAGAAAAGGTAATATTAATAAGGCAACTGATATCGTGTTCTGCGTGCCCGTCATGTGTATATAGGAATAAATGCTAGTGATTGCGCAAAACCCGCAGCTAAGATAGCGTAGCTATGACTTCATAAATGCCTACGATTGATATGCTAAACAGAAGAATATTAATAATAGCATTAGGAAGGCTCTAATCGCTTACACGTCTTGTTTAGGTCAGCACGTTTACGACAGCATTTGTTGAACAATGCTTATCTCGAAGCAATTAGTTTCGGTTTGTGCTTCGATAGGCGTGTGCCATCGCTGAATCATCAGTCGGTTCGGCACAATATGAGCAACTTTTTCCTTGACGCAAATCTACATCATTATATTCAATTTTGCCGCCCGGTTGTGCGTCACCATGCCCGAACATCGGATGTTGTGTATAGTACGGTCGAACAAGTTAATTGGTATTCATCTTTTTATAACACTGCCAACATCAATAATTTTTACTATTTGCGGAATAACATTCTAAGTATGTGTTTGTATGCTTAAAAAGTTATTGCGCAAATACGTATATACGTGTAATATAGTACGTACTGTTCCTGACTATAGTGGCGGCGACGGTAGTAGGCGCGGGCGCGGCGGGGTGGGGCCCGCGCGACGGCCCGGGCGCGCCGTCCAGTGCGGGGAAGTTCTTGTCGTTGCGCAGGAGACCGGCCGTACCTGGAGGAGAAGTGGGATGTTGTTTTATGGTTTACTATTGAGAAGGTATCAATATTTTGTGGTAATAATGTGCAGTGATAGCCTAGTTGTGTGACCGTTGGACTGCCAAGTCTTAGGTTTCGAGTTCGAACCTCTTATTTTTCGGAATCATGTCCGTATTGTATAATTATCACTTGCTTCGGTGAAGGACAACATCGTGAGGGAACCAGCATGCCTGAGAGATATTTCTCGACGGCATACATAGCCAAGTCAGAAGCCCATGGGCGGCATAAAAACTCTGACACCAGGTTAGGCACTAACCGCACGAAATAAGTTGTGTTAAATGTTCGGATAAGGGGGTAGTTAAAGGGGTGCGTGGGTAAGTAACAGCCGCACAGGTTTTAAGAGGTTAATTTACGTTTCCGATGTCAGTCCGTAGACCCTTCATTCCTCGGAAACCCGAGCTGCCGGTTCTGGCCATCGGTTGGTCTTTGCTAGTGGTTACAGTATGGCAGAATCTTGAAAATCTAATCGAAGAGCATCGTATTACTTAGGGGTCCGCTTCTAATCTAACTAGATTCAGCAGGTGCAGTTGAATATTACTTGAAAATAAGCGTGAGTACCTTTGTACGCGCGATGAGGCGCAGACATGACCAGTCCTGGCGCGGCGGGCGTGGCGGACAGTCGCGGGAACTGCTCCACGCTGCCCGTGTCGATGTTGGCCTGCGTCATCGTCGGCGGAGGCGGAGTAACCTCCGGCTCTTCGCGCACTGGCTCCCGGTGATTCCTATCCCTGAAATAACAGATAACATCCTTTTTAGTACAGTTTTCTCTAACAGTGTTAAAGTAGACTAAAAAAATTATATCCACGGTTAATATCTTTTTCTTCTTTTTGATTGTAAGACCATGTCTTTATTTGTTCAAGTACCAAGAATAATCATGTTGTATTCCTCACAATCCTCTTCATTTGATGAGGGCAGCTTACGTCATTGGTGGTAGTGGTGCTGTCTTCAACGCATTGGCTCAGCGATTGGACGATGGACGACAAGTCTCCATTTTGGAAGAGTTGTACTTCCCATAGTGTTCTGCGATTGGCTGTCGATGATAATTATGACGATGACGTACACCATTTGCACCGTGATGCCGCAAGTTCAGTTAAAAATGAGACGTATTTAATCTAAAGGATGTCTGAAAGTCTTGTGACATCATTTTTAAATCATTGTTAAACCCCGACGAAAACTGAGGGGTGTTTTTTTTTTAAATTACGTGCTTATTTTTTTACTGAATATTTACTTCGATAGCTTATTGGTTATGTAGCATTTAAATAACCACTTTGAAGGTACACTTCACAAAACATCTGTTGCCATATATGGGCAACATAATTAAGTTAATCTGCAATCATGGTCAACTTTTAAGTTGTTCACTGTTGCTAAAGCAACCAGCTTTTTGCCGAGCCACAATACCTGGGCGTCCTCTGCGCGACGGGATGCGGCGTGATGTTGAACTGCAGCTCGAGCGTGCGCGCCTGCCGCGCCGCGCCACGGTTCATGCCGCGACCGTGCACTGTCGCCTTGTGCGCTGGCGATGGCGGTTTACAATTATTAGTGAATTTTTTGGTCCCGAAACCCAAGAGAGGTGGTGAAAGGCACAAGTGCAACCACAATCTTCTAAATCACATTTTTTTTAAATAAGTATTTCTTAATGAGATTGGCAATTCAACACCAGCTCTTATACTTCCTCCCCGCACAGACTCAAGACATTTAGAACACTTCTCAACCTCTCTTAATTATTCGTAATGGACTGTGGTTTGTTCGTGGTGACCCCCGATCAGGAATTAACATCTGGATTACAGTAGTTACGCTCATGCACTATCACACATAATACACTATTATTACAAAGATGTGAAGGTTGTAAGTTTGGATATAGGAGACAAAAACTACTAATATGAATACAAATATTCGTTTACTGGCTATTGCCGAGTGATAATCGCGCGAAGTCTGTATTGGAACATTTTTTCGTCAACCAATATTGGCCCACCACTGGGCAAAAGACACCCGCATAGCCTTCCACTCTTTCTTATGTGCGGATTTCTCCGATAAGTCTCTCCGAAAAGTTTCTAAATCGGATGGAAGCTCGGTATTATTAAATCTAACCCACCTTTAAGATCAATCTCGCTCCTAAACACAGCAGTCAAGTGTTGCCCGGCGCACTCGCCCTCCTCGCACAGATAGTGGTCGGTGCGGAAGTGATGCGCGAGCGCCGAGTGCGACGCGTAGTACAGGTTGCGGCCGTCGGCGTCGCACAGGTGGCAGTACAGGTGCTCCTTGCGCAAGTGCCGGTACAGCTCGTCTGCGTCCATGAAGCGCTCCTCGCAGAATTCACAGAGAGGATGGCCCCTGAGAACAAATATCAAAATCAAGTCATTTCTTCAAATGAAGTTGTAATTGTCAGCATTTTTTTAAACGTCAAAAATGACGTAAGACTCGCATGTAATGAAGCATGATTAGTCCAAAATGCTTTGGATAACATTGTTTAATAGGAATATTATGGAAGTCTTCACATTGCAGTCTCATGTTCCACATTTCGTTATATAGAAAAAAAAAACATAAATATGTATTACTACAATTTGAATAATTGCTATTGTAATGGATCTTAAATTATATCCGCATACCGCTAAGCTCTTATCAGTACGAATTTCGTCACTCGCGCATTGTCGCGCGGCGTTTTAAAACAACTCCTTACATAAACACAAAGCTATGCTTGTTGCAAAGTATTTTTCGAAATGCAACGATTTCCAACAGAAACGTTTAGCATTTTTCTATAATTAATTATCTACTACAAATATTTTAACTAACGAAACTATATAAGAGAATTTAAGTGTGAGTCTCTTATGGTATCGACTCGTTGGAAACCCATTCACACACCTCTATAATATTCTCGGAAGGGTCCGCCTATAATTGCTATCTACCTACCAATTACAAATAAATATATACCCTGTTGCTGTGTAATGGCCGACCTGGAAAATTAACCAAGGACCCACATACTCAGCAGTCGCGCTCGTGACCACTAGACAAGGCAGTCAATAACATATTATTCACAGATATAATAAATACAGGAGATATGGCAAGGAGGCGTGGCGCATGCGAACGCATCTAGCCGCAAAGAGACTTGTTGCCAGTTTCGGCCATTAGTCGAATGTCAACAACTTGCGACGTCTTCACTGCTTGTGATTTTTTACAAAATGCCGCGTTGTACAGTGGTTGTTTGCAAAAATAACACCTCTATTGTGAATTATACGAAAGATGGCATCTCATTTCACACGTAAGTACTAAAATATGATTGTTTTTCTCATTAAATTCACTAAAACATTACTTCGTGATACTAGAAACACGATAAAGTACCAAAAGCAATTATTTTCATTAGGAACAACAACCATTGTTTGCTTAATACACATCGATCAATGAATCGGCTGGTCTAATAGTGCAATGGATAAGTGTTTTACTTTTACTCTCACTCACACGATAGTTTCGTGAAGCGGGTGTGTTTTAGGTAGATAATTAGAGAGGTGATGTCACTTTTGTGGTTGTCGATATTTTATACGATCCCTTAGTACGAATGATTACACAAGGGTAAAAATTTAGACTATTTTTGTTACATGGAACTTTATAGCTGTTGTTTACTAATGTGAGGTACTTAATGATAAAAATTATATAATTAATTACTGAAAAATACAATTCATTACTATTTCTTGATTACTCGACTTATCTTTTATTGAATCAAGTATGGGTTTTTAATTTATTGCGGTACTCTTACACATGTATCATTGATATCATCATCACAATTCACACCTTGGTTTTATTTTAACATTTTAGCTATCCGAAGTATCCAAAAATAAAAGAAAAGTGGATAAATGCGACAGGAAAAGGTCCAAACTGGTTTCCCACAAAAAATAACACGATATAACTGAATTTCATCGATACTATTTTTTCTACGATTACCTCTTCACATCACTAGTTGCGATGTGTGTTTATTCTGAGTCCGTAGCTACAGGTAGAAGCCCCGCCCTATGTATGCCTGTGTTCTATTAGTGAGTTTATTAGTGTTGCTGTAAGTTTCTTTGTGTGCGGGAGAAATATGAGCTCGTGTGCCGTTCTTATAGTTTTTGCTTTTGTGTTAGTGAATTAAGTGGGGAGAACACGGCGACATCTGAACACGAATACATTTGTTTACAAATCATATCTCCTGTATTTATTATATCTGTGATATTATTATTACTGTTACGGTAACGTGGTTCAGTGGCCAATACCACGTATATTATATTGATGAAAGCTGATTCTTACCCGTAACAATATTTACATAACATTTATAACCAATTAGTTACGTAAATGAAACAGATAACTAAGCCTGTAGATACTGCACTTAATAAAGCTTTTATCATTTATTGCTATGATAAGAAGCTTGTCATGTTATACGCAAAATACGTATTTATTTCATAGATAAAAATAATCATAAGGCGGTATTATGCGGTTAACAATATAAAGGTGTGATTAGATTGCGAGCAATGTTTTTATTCTTCTTCTTTCGTATCGATGGTCCGTACTAGGGTTGTTGCAGATTGAGGGAACAAGTGACAGCTTTTTTTGTATACCTGTCTATGATTGTAAAACTCCACGTGGCTCGCGCTAAGTCCCGCTGCATAGAGTACTATTATTATAAATGGAACGCTGTCAATGAATACGTCAGCATTAATAATCAGCGTCGATTGTTGCTGATATAAAAACAATGCTGATAATCCGCGGATGCTGTTGCTGATATTCGCAACACCCCTGGTCCGTACTATCAAATTACTCTAAGAGTGCCGGTGTAGGGATGTCGGTGACAGTTTGGGCCCTCTAGCAAGTGGATCATCATCTGGACTGGAGCACCGCATTCACACCGATTTATCAAAAAATATGTATTGACGCGATCAATATTGACTGAAAACTGCACTGAGAACTACAAAGAAAGTACCTACCCTTAACTCTAAGTTGGCATTAAAGTTAAATACAATGTAAATACAATATAAACCAATTATTCTGTAAGTAACACAATAAATTGTATTCGCCTTTTATTTTCTTTTTATGGCGTTTCGAGTATTCCGATACTAAATCAGTTTAATATACCGCGAAATAATGTTTAATGGATTTATTTTTATTGTTCTTGGCTCCTCGGTGTACTAGTCGCAAATGCTGCGTATGAGAAGGGTTTGATACTCGAGTCGAGCAGTGTTGCCATTGGGTTTTGCCACCAGGAATTTCACAGTAGTAGCTGTGGAGTGTGGATTTGTGCATGGTTGATAGTAATAAGCTCGCCCTTTATTGCAGGCGAAATGTGATTGTATCCACATCTCTGTACCAAACAGGCGCTTCGGCTGTCAAAACTACAGCTGCGCACGGTTACAGCCGCTGTCACTGGACACGGCTCTTTTAATAAACACCTCTTTGTCATAGGAGCCACAGATAGCCCACTGTGTCGAGCCTGCATGGGGGAAGACGAAACAGCAGCCCACGTGCATCTGCATTGCCCAGGGGTTGCCTCATACAGGGCAAAGTACTTCGGTAACCCAGGTACTCCGCGAGATAGCCAGTAACATCAAGGCTTTGTTGGCCTTTCTCGGGGAACTGGGGTGGATCGAATAAAGTTCCCACCCGTACGCATAATACGCGCGTTGGTCGTGGAGTTGCGGACACCGGCCCGCTATACAATACAATACAATAATCCACATCTCTGCCTTTTGGGGATTACAGACGTGATGTTATATTTACCTGTGTGATGTATCGTCCAAATCTCCTCTCCGTCGATGATGAGCCAGTTCTTGACGTGTATAGCACTTTCTCTCCATAGTAAAAATCTACAAATGACATAACATTATGTTAATGACATGAGTTCAAATCATTAACAATTGTTTACATTATACCTGATAACATTAACTATTTAGTAGGTAATTTTTGTTACAAAAATTATAAACAATTTGTCTAGTTAATTAGTGTGACAAGTTATTTTCTTTATAGACTCCATGGAATATACAAATAAGTGTACATGTATTAACTTGCAAATTTGCTCAAAAAGATAGGTATTAAGACAGCAAATTCTCAGAATGTATTGCATAAGTTATGATGGCATAACCACAATTACGGTTTTACATTCATTTCAAGCAATTATGTTTTATAGGTAATTTTACTGCTTGAAACTTGATTAGAATAAACTTAGTTTACCTACTGGTAGAATTATTATTTTTAATGTTATGATCAATCTAAAAAATAATAAAGGAAAAGCAGGGATCAATAATGCTAGGCAAAAGAAAATAAATTGATTTAAATGTGGTCAGCACAATTTTATTTCACGTTATGCAAGTTGTTACTTGTTTATATTAATTAGTCATAATTACTATTATCTCTGCTTGTCATTATGCAAATTGATGGTGCTTTTTCGTCAATTATGCTTTGTTACAATTACTTGACTGTTTTCCTATGCTGGCCAAGGACAATGAAGAAGGATATTATTTCCTTATAATCTTATTTGCGAGTTAATGTTTATTACATTAGGAAAACACACTAAGTGCATTAACCAAAGTTACCTACTAATAAAAGAAATAAATTAAATAAGAATCTGAATGAAAAACTAGTAATAAGTCTTACCCTTAAATGTTTAACGCAGAGATCACAAAAGTATCTTTCGTGGACTTTTCTCATGTGATCATTCAGCATGGTAAAAGTGCGAAATGGTTGAATCTTGTCACAGATCTTGCAGCGGTTCTCCAACAACAGCTCGTAAGCCTGCTTGATCTCCTCACTGCAGAACCCGATTTTGAACTGTCTCTCAAATAGGCGATCAGTGAAAGCCCTGTTGCGAAGCTCCTTGTAAGTCTGAACAGTGTCCGTAAATACAACCTGTGAAATGTTGTTTTATTAGTATTTGGAGTACTGTTCACAATGGGTTTAAAGTGTAACTAGAATTAGGAAAGATACACTACACACGGATATGGTACGGTACGGTATTACGGTTAGGATTACACTGGTTATTCCAGGATGTAGTGGCATATTTGTCTAAGTTGAAATTCAGCATTGATTAATTACAGAGTTTAATAAATTAACATTGTTTTCAACTATTATTTTACTGGTAGCTCTGTATGAATGTTTTTCAATCTCCCATACACACTGATTATTCAAGGCTGCTATTATAAAAACAGATTGTTCAGGAAATATTTTTCAGTTTCTTAAGGACTAATCAATCATTACATGGTGGTTCTGGTCCTGGTTTTAGAAATTCTAATTCTAACCCATGTATTGAACTTAGTTGGTATTAGAAGATATATTTGGGCAGAACCTGCCGAGATTTGTTCAAAGGGTACAAATAATAAGTGAAAAATGTGTGCAACTATAAAATTTTTCTTATTTAGTTAATCAATATAGGTATATGTATATTAATATTTTTTGAGTGTAATTTTACTAGTTTTATATATTTTATGTTCTTGTATCTTGTGACTTACAGCATCATATTGGACTAGTTTGTAATGTTGCTATAATTGTTGGTAATTAAATAAATAACAAAATTTATAAAATTAGAAACATAACACCAAATGCTGTTTAAAAATATATATTTCTCTTATGGATGTAAGATAAGCAAAGAATTATATAGCATGACTATTTAAAACTCAGTGTTTGTATGTATTATGCTAAATTAAAATTATATTTCTACATATTCAATAAGCCTTTCACAAATGAAGTATATTGTGATAATCTTTGCCATTTATGTGATAACTTATGGCTGGCTTAGTCAGGAAAATCTATGAAATGGAAAGAGTCATTGCCCCATCCTAATATTTGCTAACATATTCATGTATAGACAAAGTACTGTGGAGGTATTATTTTGCTCGCCCTTCCATTCCATTGCCCTGATTACAGTCTGTACTAAATGGGCCAAAGTGATACTATTTACCTGTACATAACAATAAAATTAATATCAGGCCTTCAAAGTTTTGAAAGCATGTTATTAAGTTGACAAGATACAATTTAAAAAGTATGGTGCAATATTATGACTACAGATTACATGTGTCAGCATAAAGTAATCATAATTTAATTACTGGATGTAGTTACTATTCAGTTGATTATCATAAGATTTTCTAAATATGGTTTAGTTAGATTTTTAGTACTTAGTTTATATATTTTTACTTTACAACTCTTGCGTTGTCTATCAGTGACTAAAAGATAACACTTATACTTTATACATAATATTTTATTTAATATTATGGTACAATAGGTAGGTACGATGTAAACGCGCGACCACACCGAGGGCTCTGTTCTAACTCGCTCGTATGCCTTTAGTAACAGTAAAAACAACAAATCAAAACAAGGCAATCTATAAAATATAATATGATCATAGAAAAAACCATACTTTCATGAATGTTGCACACATAATCTCATCCTGCTATGTATGAAAAGCTTATCACCATAGAATTATGTGCCCATAGAAATTAACATACAAGTAGAAACATTCGCCTATTGTGAAATAATGCAGAAGATTCGCTGAATGTGTTTATACTACACAATGTTGCACAATGATAGCCTGTGGACTGAGAAGTCCGAGGATGTAATAAACATAACATTCAACGTTTTCTAAATAACTCTAACTTACCCTTGAAAGGTCTTGCCTGCAGATAGGACACTCATTCTGCAGGCACAGCACCCGCATTCGGGTGGAACACTCGAAACATACGGGATGGTCACACTCGCCAACCGAATAGTATAAAACGTTCTTGAAACACACCACGCAAGTATTCTCGTTTGAATGCGAGTCATTCATTGTGCCGAGCTGGTTTCTGGAAAATTGAATACGGTGCTAATATGGTAACGAGATTTGTCGTGATTATTGGTAAAATTTTAGGAATAAATACTGTATATACCTACGTAAGATTGAGAAAAGGAAGGACGAAAATTTCGTAGTGGTGAAATGACAACTGGATTAAAATGTTACCATGCCCAAATAATTCTGTCAAATAAAGACATCTGTCTACGACCACGACACGTATTGATTTATGATCAACAAGGGCAAGGTTGATTCCGTGTGTGAGGTGTCACAAGCATAGCCATTAGTCGAATTGATAAACCGTAAAATTGTCTATGGACGAATCGATAATTCGGTCGTCCTCTACCTCGGTCGAAACGGTAAACGGTTTGAAAATTGTTTGAATAATTCATAATTGAATTACAATCAAAGTTCGTTTGCTTTCCTAGTTCAAAAGTTTTAACTAAAATGTGCGGAAAAATAAAGTAAAACTAGTGATTTACACAGTGAAGAGTGTTACAGACTTTTTCCTAAAATGTATTTCCAAGTGTGTATCAGTTTATTGTGTATTAAGTATATATGTTCGGTGTAAAATGGATTTTATTAAGATCCTGATGATTTTATTTAATTACATTGTTGTTTTTAGATTGAAAATACTCCTGAGCACATACGAAGGGCTCGTCGAACGGAATCTGTCGTGAAAGACTCTCCCAAAGAAGAATGTCCTCGTCTTATATTGGCTCCGTTTTCTAGGCCTCCACAAGTGGTTTTCGACAATGTCCTCATCGGTTCATCATGTGAGAGGAACTTGGAGGTATTCAACCCATCAAAGCAAGTGCAACAGGTAACAACAACCACTTATCATACTATGTGTATTGCCTTGACCTAATTTAAAGAATAGTTGTGGTGTACAGTGTCTCGATAGTCTAAAAAGTTAGGAGAATTTAAATTTTCTGTAAAGTTTGGAGGAGGAACAGGAATTTGCTTAAATCATGAATAAGTCAAGCATTATTATTAGTTATTGAATTGAATAATAATAGTGTCTGGTTCTAGCCCATAATGGTCAGTGGGTCGTCTTCGTCCCGGTGTTTTTCTCTTGTCTTCAGTGCTCACTTACTTCTTTAACTTTTCATCTTTATTCACTATAAATTTAATCTAGTCAACAAAACTGGAGCTAGTTTTTTCCCTTTTGTTTTGGATGAGCAGTTTTATTTGAATTAATTTTTTGGGTCATTAGCAAAAGCTTACCAACATCAACACTAATTCCCAAACAATTTACGAAGACATTCGATTTTACTTCTTTCTTTTTCCAGATAACTCTTGGTAAATCTCTGCCCCCTGGGTTAGTTATACATTTACCTGGAGAATGGCTGGAGGTGGAACCGGAGACATGCTACTGTTTGACGATGATGTGGACACCGACACAGCCCACTGGCATCAGGGAGACAATACGCTTCACAAATGAGAACAGGGGCCGATATGATGTCATTGTTGTCCTTAAGTCTGTTATGGTAATATTCATTTTTGATTAAGTTTATTCTCAATAATATTCTCTTGAGTGGTGAATCGGCAAATGCAAGGTTGGACTAAGTGGAGCAACAATATTCCCAGTGTGGTTGGCAGCTTCTGGTTGAGAGTTGCCAAGGAGTGAGTTTGAAGAGGCCTATGTCCAGCAGTGGACTTCTGTAGGCATATGATCATGATGAAGTATAATTTATTATTTTGCTCAGGCTTAATGGCCATACAGTAATACCACCAGTCACCATTACCACAAGTCCTAATAGATCAGGAGAAGAACTTTATGATTGTATTATGTTGTTTTGTAATTTCAATAGCAGGATAGGTTTTGTTATTGTTGTGCTTGCAGTTAACCAGCACTAAACTCGACAATAAATAGTTATGACTTACATAATCATCAATTTAGCAATGTAATTATGGCTGTATGATTTCGTTGGCAACTAACTTCTCTTGAAGCAAAAAAAAAAGTATATTAGTAAAATTATACATCCTTGATGTTGGGTGGTTCATTGAGGTGGGTCAGTAAAATAACTATGCAATGAGTCACCTAGTATAATTTATTTATTTATTCATTATTCAAATAAAACAATCCTCTGCCTCCAAGTGAAGCTTCACTACATAGTATAAAACAAAGTTGCTTCACGCTGTCTGTCTGTCCCTATGTATGCTTAGATCTTTAAAACTACGCAACGGATTTTGATGCGGTTTTTTTTAATAGATAGAGTGATTCAAGAGTAAGGTTTATATGTATAATACATGCATATTATAGTATAGAAAACGTTAGTAACTACATTGCACCCGTGCGAAGCCGGGGCCGGTCGTCAGTTACAGGTATAAAAGACAGTGTACATTTCAAATCCAAAGGGATCATAAGCTTATGGGCACAATTCAAACTTGTTTCAGAACATAAAAGGAAAAGGTGGCCAAGCAAAGGGCTTCAAGGTATCACCAGGTAAAATAAAGAAAAAACCAACAAAAAAATCTCCTGTCACTCTATACAAGAAGAAATCTGAGACTGTCTATAACACTACACAAATTAAAAAGACATACAATGTTATCCACACCCAACAGAAGTTGACTCAAGTATACAACAAAGAAAACACGTCCATGAATAATTATTCAATGGACTCCCGTCCAGATAGATGTCCGTTTGACTCACCAAGTAGTGTTGATTTTAACTTTGACACTTCTGAAGTTTTCTCTAACATGCGCAAGCCCGACTTCTTACAAAAAACATATGACAAGTCTTACACAAGCAACACCAGATCAAATGTACCGAACAATGTACTAAAGCCTTCTAATAAACAGCAAATTTATGACGTATCAGGCACTGAACTGTTTGATAATCTCACATTTACTCCATTAAAAACAGCTAAAGCTGATAAACTTGACAAGGGACCTAAAATTATCCTCAGCATGAACTCGGAAAGTGACGACTTAGATGACAGTTTGGAGAATAAAGAGAACCAGACACATTCCATCATCTGTGTGACATCTTCTCAACCGCCGAATAAGTGGTTGACAGTGAATCACCACACGCAAGTCGACAGCTACGTGGAAACACCCACTGTTCTAAACAAAAAACATCCAAACACATCATCACCTAAAGAATTAAACAGTCCTAACTTCTCTATAAACACAGAATTCTCTCGCATTAGTGATCTATCGTTCTTTCCGCAAAGGTTTTCGACTGAAAGGAAAACTTTTCCTAAATTGAACAATGACACACATGAAATATTTGATGAACATCTGAAACTGAGTTCCGATACTTACACTAAGGATTCGCCGGTTACACCAATGGAGCCTAATTTTAACCAACAGTGTGAAATGAAACCACCTCACTTCATCCTGAAGGACCAACCTAAGATCTGTAGGCAGGCTCTCTTCAGAGAATACCAACATCAAAAAGAAGCATATGATCAAAGAAATTTCGTTAATACCTATGATCATAACGCATGGCAAAATGATTTGCGACTAGACACGCGCTCCCCCCCTCCAAGATCTATAACGCCTCCACTACAATCTATTCCTGAAGAGAGTACACAGATCTCTCTCTCTCAAGCTTTCGACAGAACTGATAACCAAATGTCTACGTTCACCATTAATCGCACTTTTGACAAAGCCAATGGTAGATTTTCTTCTGTCTCTTCGACTAGTCAAATGCAAACATGGTCTAAAAAGGCTGTTAGGGCTGAACCAGACCTTTGGAAAATACCTGTTTCTCATGTAAAGAAAACAGTGAAGAATAGAGCATCAATGAAGGGTAGAGATTCGATTTCTAGTAAAGTGTCGAATACGACGTTTGAGACGAATAAAAGTATTGTACAGAACATGACGGTTAACCAGATCGGAAATGTGTATTCTCAATCTGCGACTGTCGATCCATTCCTGTCATCGACATACTTTTACGATGAAGAAGCTGTGGAAAGGTTTGAAACGGAATTCAAAAGATGGCTGAATTGTATCCTAACTCCGCCCGCTGATCTGGACAGTAATACCGAACAGAAAATAGACGTCGGCAAGGTGTGGATTGATAACAGAAATAAGGAAGTCCCACTTGCGCCTACGAAGGAGCAAGTGTCGAGTGCTTACCACAATAGTCATAGACTAGAAAGTCTCCGTAGATCCGCAAGAGCCTTACTAATGAGTCCTGAAATTGCCATCGTTTTCCAGAAGTTGACCGCGCAAATTGATAAGAAGCTGATTGCTGTTAGGGCGGATCGAAATCTTCACTTGGACGTTGGACTACAAAAGATTATCATGGAGATATTGCTGTCGTATAATCCACTTTGGCTTCGAATCGGCCTTGAAGCTATCTATGGCATTGTGTTACCCTTGCATTCAAATAGTGACATCGAGGGACTTACTACATTCATTATACAAAGGATGTTCAAAAATCCCTTCCTCAAGAACAAGCACTCTAAGTCAAACGCACCGAATATGCTACTACCGGCCTATATGGAAGCAATCAAGAAGTTCACTCTAAAGAAGTTTTTCATGCTTGTTTTCTTCTTGGATCAAGCAAAGCAAAGAAAACTTATATCACACGATCCATGTCTTTTCTGTAGAAACGCAGTCTGTAAAGAAAGCAGAGAAGTCATAATAAGATTCACGAGGGAAATTATCGCAGGTATTGGCGACATTACGAAACATCTTCGGCCTCTTGGTTATGTCGTGAGCCACAAGCAATCGTATTTAGATGAATATAAGTATGCTGTACACAACTTAGCCTTGGACATCAGGGATGGCGTGAGATTGACAAAAGTTATGGAGATAATTTTGATGAAGGATGGCTTATTGAATCAACTCCGGACGCCCGCTATTTCTCGCCTACAAAAGATTCATAACGTGCAAGTCGCACTGAATGCTTTGAAAGAGGCTAATTACACGATAGTTGGCGAAATCACGTCCAACGACATAGCTGATGGTCACAGAGAGAAGACACTGTCACTACTATGGCAGATCATTCATGTATTCCGCGCTCCGCTGTTCGAGAAAGCCGCAAATGTTATACAGACGTGGTGGAGGAAGAAGTATGAAGTTATTGTGGAGAAAAGAAAGGAAGAAGAAAGGAAACTTCAGGAACGAATTAACGCTGCGAGCGTGATCCAATGTTGGTGGCGTCGTATCCAGTACAACCGCCTAGTCGAATGGAAGATGCAACAAATAACAACTGCTACGATCATAGTACAGAAGTATTGTAGAATGTGGATACATAGGAGTCGCCTAATAAGATGGAAAAGGAGTGTTCTGAAGATCGAAACCTGGTACAGATCTGTGAGAATGATGAGAGAAGCTAAACTAACTCTAGAAAAACTTCGATTAGAAAGGGAAGAGTTGAGACGTAAAGCAGCTATTCATTTGCAATGCCAAATCAGACGGTGGTTGTGTGTTAGACACTACACGACACAAATAAAGAGGATTGTTACTGTACAAAGTTTAGTTCGACGATTTCTCGTAAAGAAAGAATACATTCGATACAAACAAGCTGTCATATGCATCCAACAGAGATATAGGAATAAATTGTTGATGAGAAAGGAAATGCGGGATTTCGCTACAAAGCGCAGATGTGCTGTTCTTATACAAAGTAATTATCGGATGCTTCAACAGCGAAGATACTTCTTGAAACTCAAGAACTCTGTTAAAACAATTGAAGAACGTTATAAAGCGCTGCTTCAAATGAGAAACGATCGTCGGAAACATCTAGCTTTCAAGGAAAGCGTTATCAAAATACAAGCTTTCTTTAGACGCTACAAATGCCAACAGGAATACACAAGACAGAGAGAACTAATCATGTGCCTTCAAAGAAGGATCAGGGCTCACCAACTAATGAAGAAAGAAAAGAAAAGTTTCTTACGAGTCAAGAACGCGACTATTGTACTCCAAACGTTTATCAAGTCGTATTTAATCATGAAGAAGTTAAGACAAGATTATATCAAACTGCGCCATTCAACAATCCTGATTCAACAATACTTCCGATCTTATTTACTCGCCAAGTCTAAGAGAATCTCATACATTCAGTTGCGCAATGCCGCAATCGTTCTACAAAAGTCCTACAGAAACTTGGTTCAAATGCGTAAAGTTAGATCTGAATATCTAGTACTTAGAAAATCGACTATAGTCATCCAAAGAAGATACAGAGCTCAAATTCTGATGAGAAAACAAAGAGAACAGTACACAAAGCTTCGTCAAGCGACAATAGTTGTCCAAAGTAGATACAATGCTCTTATTAAAATGCGTTTGCAAAGAGCTACGTATCTCAAACTTAAATCATCTTGCACCACCATTCAGAATGCGTATAGAGCTTTCGTATTAGGTACAAAACAAAGGAAGGAGTACTTGCAGCAAAGACGAGCTGCAGTAAAAATCCAGAACTGGTTCAGAAGTTGTAAGAAAGGAAAAGAAGTGCAGCAACAATATCAGCAGTCGAAGCAAGCGTGTGTGACTATCCAGAAAATCTATAGAGCGTACATAACTGGTACAAAACAAAGACAAGAATATATTCAGATCAGAACAGCAACTATCTGCATTCAGAAATATTACAGATCGTATATCGAAATGAAAATCGTTAGACAGCAATACATTACAATTAGAACTTCCACAATAACTATCCAGAGATACTACAAATGTCATTTAGAAACTAAGAAACAAAGGGCAGCATATTTACAAATGAAAAATGCAGCCGTTCTCATCAGTGACCATTATAAGCGCTATAAAGAAACTCAGAAGGTTAGACAAGATTATAACCGGCTTCAGAAAGCAACATTATGTGTTCAGAGAAGATATAGAGGTATTTGTGCTATGAGAGCCGAAAGAGAAAAATATTTTAGGATCAGGCAATTAATTATTCTTTTACAACAAAAGTACAAAGCCTTACTGGCGATGCGAAAAGACAGACAAGCTTATTTACGCATGCAAAATGCCGCATTGACCATCCAGAATAGATATAGAGCACAAAAACTAATGATATCAGAAAGAACAAGATATACTACGATAATAAAACAATGTATTTCAATTCAGAGGTTCTATAGAGCTTATGTAGAAGGTAAGAAGCAAAGGAAGGCGTATCTTGAATTAAAACGGTCATCTGTTGTCTTACAAAGAAGGTACAGGGCTTTGCTAGCAATGAGAGAGGATAGAAAATCGTATTTACGAATGAAGTCTGCAGCTATTGCTATTCAAAAGAAATTTAGAGCACATTGTCTTATGTTGAAAGAGAGGCAGGCTTACACAAATATAGTTAAGTCTTGCGTTACGATACAAAGAAGATTCCGAGCGTATTCCTGTGGTAAACGCCAAAGAAGCGAATACAATAGAATCAAATCAGCAGCTATCCTTATTCAAAGACGATTCAGACTTATCACAGAGACCAGAAGAATTCAAATTGAATATCAGACGCTGAGAAAGGCAGTACTGCTAGTACAAAGTAGGTTCCGAACGAATAAAATAGTTCGCATTATAAGAGAAAATGAAGCGGCGAGTAAAATACAGAGTTGGTATATCTCTAACAAAAAACGTAATGTGTGCCGTCAAGAATTTTTGACACTGAAGAAGTGTGTTATCCTAACACAGTCAGTAGTCAGAATGCTTATAATTCGCAAGAAATTTAAAGCTATCAGAGAAGCAACATTGTGCATACAGAGATTCTACCGCTCGTACAAGCTTACTGTATCGGAAAGGCAAAGATATATTCAGACTAGAATTTCTATAATTAAAATTCAGAGTCATGTTAGGACCTTTATTGAAAGAAGGCGTTTCTTCAGATTACGGTCAGCTGTAGTATCAATACAAGCTGCTTATAGGCTCAAAAAGGCGAGAGCAGTTTTGAGGGCTCAAAGAATACAGGCAGCAGTATGTCTGCAGAAATATGTCAGGCGATTCCTTGTACGATCGTGGTACGTACGATATATGGAGCGAGTAAGATTTATACAAAACCTATGGAGAGGAAAATTACTAACAAGACTGATTCATTGCGAGTTTGTACAAAAAAGAAGGATTATTGTCAAAGTTCAGGCTGTCATAAGAGGATACTTGGTGAGGAAACAAATACAGATAAAGAGGGCACAGATACTAAAGACAAGGGAAGAGCATAGGGTCTACTGGGCTGCATCCAAAATTCAGGTAAATATTTGCTTCATGCTTTCGCTTATATCATTATGTCGATAAAGTACAATTTGCTGTGACAGAGGGACTCGAAATTTAAAATATCCTTAATACATTTTCAGGCGCTATTCCGCGGCCACATAGCCCGCGTGAATATTGCCCACGACAAGCGCGTGGAAGCGATCAGGCGCAGATGGAGAGATGGTGGCCTGAAGTCCACCCAGGAGTCTATGAAGGAACGTAATGAGGAAGCTATGGAAGTTCTCCGCAATATCTGCGGTATCGAGACTGTTATCGTAGCTTTTAGATCCCTTGGTAAGTTTCTTTGGTTCTATTTTTTTTTTGAAGACGTTTCATTAAGACTAGGTAACATACGACCACGTGACATATCGCGATGGGGCCTTTGTTACAGCGCTATTCTGAGTCGTAGTACCATAACGTACCTGGGTGCCAGTCGCGCTATACTGGGTGGAAGGGACACCGTCGCGAAAACGGTAACCGCGTACTCAGGACATCATTCCCAGCATTTACATTTTGACCATGTAGGTATTGCACTTTGGTAATTCTATTTAATTATTCCAGAACTACTAACGGAAGTATTCCCGATGTTGTACAACGACAATGCGTCGGCCATTGTCCACCGTGTGTACACCTACATGTCCGTGACGAACAGATCCATCTCTAGCATAGAAGTGTTGAAGTCTGCTGCCGCGGTGCTCGTCAACCTAACTCGGTATAGGGTCACTGGACCGAAGATTTACTTGGTAAGATGTTATATAACACGCAGATTTTCGAAAAGATGCGAGACGCTAGATAGATTTTAAGGTCAAATTAAAAAAGCTGGCGAAACTCACTAGACAAATGGGTAATTAATTGTGTTTTTTAGGGTTCCGTACCTCAAAAGGAAAAAACGGAACCCTTATAAGATCACTTTGTTGTCCGTCCGTCCGTCCGTCCGTCTGTCAAGACCGTTTTTCTCAGGAACGCGTGGAGGTATCAAACTGAAATTTCTATATGATACTTAGTTCTACTGTCCCTGGAAGCTGTAGAAAAATCAACCTTCTAAGTCAACGCAATCAAAAAATACAGCCACTTAGGCCGCAAATTTCCGCAAATTTTCGAAACTCGCACGGGAATCAAAACCTACAGGGTACTTCCCGTGAACTTAGAATCTTGAAATTTTGTACGAAGTCACGTCTTATAGTACAGATATAGGAAAAATTACGAAAACCGTAAATTTTTAGTTTCGTCATACAAAAAAAAGTTATATACCCACAGGTTTGTACGGAACCCTCGGTGCGCGAGTCCAACTCGCACTTGACCGGTTTTTTTTTTGTTTAAGTTAACACCTGTTGTTAGTGTAATTATATATTTTTTGTGGTTAGATATCGATATCCTATCATGTATGTGCAGTTTCGCTAGCTAATCTAATTAGGCGTATTTTTAATACATTAAATCTTGCATGTACGAGAAAATGGTCGTGAGCTTGTTCGATTGCAAAAATGAACAGCACCAGAAATAGGTCCAATCTGTAATGGCTGCAGCCTTTTCCTTTCGAGCTCGTATTGTTATCATGTACAATCATTTTTTTTATGTTTCTTACAGAGGGATCGTATACCGCCAATCCTGAAATTCATGTGGAGGTTCAGCAACAGTGAAACTCAACTGTTCTGTATCATGGCAACATATCTATGGCTGTTTTCCAAATATGAACCAGTGAAGAAGGTAAGGCTTTAATACTACCTGTTTATTCGTCGCAAAACCTGTGTTATTTCATTGCATAAAATAAAAACCCTTGATAGGTTTCCTCAGCTCATATTCTGTGGGTAAAATCACCTCTTACATGGTTTCTTTTATTCACAGGACTTAGCAGAGCTTCTAAACCAGCCCGAAAACCACAGGATATTAATTTCAATAAAAGGAAATGTCGACAGGACGAAGCGAATGACGACAAACATTTTGAAGAGCAAATTCAATACACCACAGCCATCCAAATTTGTCTCCCATACAAACAACCAATCATTGAACATGACCTTGTGTGGCTCAGGACATAATATTGTGTTGCCAGCTTTAGAACCTGACTACGGTATTGCCAGGGTTGATAAACCGCGGTATTTCGAAGACGCCCAACAAGCCATCAGTTGCCTATTCCTTACGTATAAGTTGTGATTATTACTTGTTTTGTTTGTGTGTATTGAGTTTTAAATTAGTTAAGATCATTTAATATATTCTAGTACTTACTGATAATATTATGTTATTAGTATTTAGTTATTACTGCCATGAAACACGATTAATTTAAATTTTCGATTATTTGCTTTACAAGCACAAATTTTTATATAAAATCATGTTACTACTAAAACTTGCTACTAACTAACTTCAAGAATTGAAGAGAATCTTGATATACTCGTACAATATTCTATGCATATGCTTTTGTGTTAGTTTTTTGTTTATTACGAATTTAATTATAATTTTATCTTATGAGTTATTTTTATACATTAGTTTTATCTTTAATTCAAATAACAATCATGCGTCTAATAATTACTTCACATTGAATGGTTACAAAAATGAGTATATGAGTATGATGCTGTTAATATGACTAATTATGACATTATTTCACTGTGTTTTGTGTGGTGAAAGATTGTTAATATTGATGTAATGCACTTTCATGTTTCAATTACTTACTTATTTATGTAATCTTATGCATTATTTCTAATAATGGACGATTCAGTCATTATAGGACTTAAATGTTAGCAGTTGGATGTCTTTTATTTACAAAATATATACCCAGTACACACTCGTCCACCAATAAACCTTTTCGTGCACTAATCCCAGGTTCAATCCTAGGTCTTCATAAAGTGTCTTTCTCTTGATCATATCTTTAACAAGAGTAAGTTTCCTCCGTACCTCGAAAAGCACGTCCTGGGCTCCTGGCTGTCAATTGTAGATCTTTGACAGTCGTTATAAGTAGTCAGTGGCCCGAAAGTCTGACAACCAGTCTTACCAGGGGGTATCGTATTACCCAGTACTAACTGGGTTGTGGAGGCTCCATGTAAAATACTGGTATTCAGCTGCATCCGGTTAGACTGGAAGCCGACCCCAACATAGTTGGGAAAAGGCTAGGCAGATGATGATGATCGTTAACAAGTTAAAAATGAAAGTAATGGTGTCTTTTTGTTTTTTATCAAAATACAATACTATTTTAGAATCGTAGCAGGTGGCCATTCTTTTCCTATTTACAAGGTGTAACATAATAAATGCCAGACCTCCCGTGTGGTCTCTCGGACTATGAAACAACAAATTTACATCAGACTGAAAAAAAAAATTGAACTTAAAAACTGACGCGATCAGCTGATCAACATAATATATATATGGTAAAACCTAAAAAAAAAAAGTCATGAATTTGGTCTGAGATACCACACGAAGGCTCATGCGTTTATTATGTACTGTATATTAATCTAAGGTGTGGTATTCACAGAACATATATACTATAAGGAGGTGGTATTTATGTAAACTAGGGAGCCAACGACAACTCATTCTGCTCTATTATTATTCATCTGTCACCTTGCTGTCAAAATTTATAGGTTATGTTGTCAATCCTAACAAGCTGAAGCTTAGTAACCTATTTATTTAATAATTAATTCACTTACAAGCGCTGTGAAAAGAAACTGCAATGGATGAGATTGTGAACTATTTACTGATAATATTGGTTATACTGCCAGTGATTCTGTTCTTCAACTTGTGGTCTGGTATCGGCTGGGAGTTGTTTGAAAACAACTAGCGAATAATCAAGAAATAAATAAATGCTATTCGCATATAATTATGATTACACCGACTGCACCCTGAAGAAAGACTTTCCGTATACTTTAAAACTAATTAAGCTGTTTTTTAATATTAATTACTTATGCTAAGGGACTTGGTAAACTGTTTAAAGTAAATAAATGTATTTTGTTATAAACATTTATATTTGTAACACATTATTTATAGTATCTTAGCTCTAGAATTATCACAATAGTGTCCTAATTGATAAATCATAACAAATTTTCATAATGATAGCATCATATTTTATGCATGTTCAAGTACAGGTCTATAATATCTCTTAACAAAAATATCACATCAATTAGTAGAAAATATATAAAATCATTTCATCTCTTCCACAATCATAAGAATCTTGATAATTTCTTCATTCAGACCATTTGAATTTAATCTGAATTTGATATTCAACATAAGTATCTTCATAATCAACTTTCATTTCACTGACTTACACTAATAGCTGACTATCAAGACTACAACAATAGGCCTGCTGATAAAGTGATAAACACAATTATTATGCAATAAATCAGACATAAAAGTACACATAAAGACTCCAAGATAAAATTCAACATGGTGACTTTAAATTACTTAGATTACACCTTAATTGTCTTGAGACATATTTGGTTTCTAATACACATAAGACTATAAAGCTGAGCTAAATTATACCTAGGCTCAAAGCCAAAAATAATAAATAACAAAAATTAATATATATCCATTGTCATTTTGATTGAATTTCACTAAAATTATTTCTAATTGAAAAGTACAAATGTAGCCCGACCAAGGTGAATCTTTTGAGTGAAAGCAGACCTTTATTATGCTGAAAGAGATCCAAATAAATAACTCATGCCTGAAAAAATATCTGTTTAAAGGCTAATTTCGATATTTTCAAAATTAGGACTGCCTTCCCATAGTCAACCTATCACTCATCTCAGTCTGCTCCCTGCAAAGTCTTTGGTTCTGCATACGGCTTTTTCGTAGCTTTATAATTGCAGGCAGATGTTGCCTGAAAGGAACTCCTCCCAAAGATGTTCCTTCGGTCGGACTTCCTGTACTTTGCTAAATTTCACTAGAAAGTATTAGCTCCTCCATTCCCATGTGGCCTCGGTGTCGCCATACTCGGTATCTCGCAATATCTTTTCGGGTTACCATGCCAACCACCTGTACAAATAAAGTAGTGTAAATAAAAAATATATATGCAGTTTCTCTGAGGATACAAGCTGCAAACGTAAAAATTAATCAGCTGTTTCCTACAAAAGTTCAATACCTACACGGTCAAAATCTATGGAACAGCTGTTTTTTTTAAATTGCCGACGAAAATTTTCTATGTGGGGGGGTTCAGAATGATGTACTGAGTATGTGGTTTCCGTTTTCGCGTTGTTGTCCCTTCTACCCCGAATATCTATATGATTTAAGTATGAGAAAGTAGACCAGAGCTATTACACATTGCACTTATACAGATGCAGTATCGTAAAATTATTGATTGGATTTTAGACGTGTATTATGTATAGTTACCTCATTAACATCATTGACTATAGGCAGATGTCGTAATCCTAGCGCTCGGAACAGCCTGAACAAGCGCGGCAGTGACGCTCGATGCGGCAGAGTATAAGGCGAGGGGTTCATGAACGGACGCAGGTCTATTGTGCAAGTCTTCTCCCATTCTGCTATGTCTAACTATGGACAGAAAGAAGAGCGCGGTCAAATATTATTTCATGATTGATAAGAAGAGAAGCACTTTAATAATAGTTTACGGTCTTAGTCGCGCTACACACTTTGTTCGCATCGGCATGATTTCGGCACACCCCACCCAAGCGGCAAAACATACAATCGACTCTTGTGCTAGATGGTCGACTCGAACATGTGCATCTAGCATCCCTCACTGAAGTGCATCGGTTATTGCCCGACTAATAGAGGTCGTGCCACGTGTTGAATTGACTCAGGATACTTATGAAAAGCGACTCCATTAGAGCCCAAAATTAGTTGGGCAATCTCGAAATCAAGTCTGAGGTATACCGAAAACAGTCATGAAATCGTACATATATAAAAACGGTAATACATGTTTGGTTTAGTCGAGGTATTTCCACCCTAGGGAATACCCAATTATTTGTAGCCAATCATGTGATGATTTATTTCAAATGGCTATATTATGTGTGTGATGCTTATTATTAAGGAAAATTATCAAAGTTAGTTGGTATTCAGCTGCATCCAGTCAGACTGGAAGCCGACCCCAACATAATTCGGAAAAAAGGCTAGGCAGCTGATGATGGTCGGCACAAACAAATGTCTTACCTCATCAATAGAGGGATACCGTGGGTATTCCTTTCTGAACATATTCATGTCCACATTGAAGTTAGACCACGTGGTGTTGGCGTTTTCATTGTATATCTTGTTCTGTATTAATACTATTAATTGTGAACGTAGGATCATGCCGCGTAAGCGCTTGTAGGTTGTCACTTCGACCTAAAACAAATAATAAATTTATGCAATTTTGCCATCGGTTGATTAGCAGATTAAATTCGGTAGTATAAAGAGGATTTCAATGAGGCGAATGGAAAAACCGTGTCGAAAAAGGGATTTCTTGATCTATGTGAGAGTATATGGATCATTTTAATTTTTCTATTGAGTTATTTATGGTTGGACATACGTCAGGACAGATATCCAATGGGAAGGGCGTATGTATTGATTATTATTCAGGTAGGTACTAACTGTTTGCTTAACATGTCGAGGGCTGAAACTAGTCAATAATAAAAACAATACTCACATCATCAGCCAACGGCGGATCAACAACAGGGAATCCATTATAAGACACAAGTTTGAGGAGCTCCACAATATGGCCGACATTCTCAACGGTGCGCAGAGTGAAGACTGGATGCGACATCACCTCAGACGCGTAGATGTTGTGCGTTAGCGGTGGAGGCTCCCAAGGTAGGAGCGGTACTGCTGCTAACTGGATGTGAATGTCGTAGATACCCTGGGAAGGTGAAAAAGTGGTAAAGCATATCAAAGAAATAAATATTTTTTTGTAAAATCTCAAGAGATTTGATTGGCTGTTCAGTGTACCATTAACAGAGATTTGACAGCAGATTTACTGACAAGAGATTAGGGAAGTCTCCAGAGAAATTGAATATTTGAAAATTCTAATTTTGTACAAAAAGGCCGCTTGGTCGTGGTGTCGCCTACAATAAAACGAAAGGGGACGACTTTTAAATCCGCTAACACGCGTTCAAAAGATAGATTAGTGCTGCGATCGTCATTTCGCTTTTCAGGTCAAGCTCATAAACTATCATTGAAAATTCACTTTTATACTAATAAATAAAATTGAAGTGTCTGTTAGTAATTGCGAAATAACAGACTTTTTACTGAATGCATATGAAAGTATACGGTACTTGGAAATATTTTTTATTTTTGTAAAGATTCACCTTGAGGCTTTGTTGTATTGAAAACAAAGAAGTAAGAACATTTTCTAAACATACCTCATTGAAGAAATCTCCGGTCCACTTAGCGACGACCAGCGTGATGATGATGGGCAACGCATTGGAGATCTGTCCCGTAGTCTCTATGATGATGACCGTCAATGATATGGTCATGCGCACTACGCCACCGAGTTGAGCTGCCGCCCCGACCAGAGCGTATTTAGCTGGGTTGATTGACTGTTACGAAAGAAAAGTGTTTGAAAATATTCATGCTATCGGTGCGATTCCTAGTCCCTACATTAACATTGGAATTGGGAAAAGATTATCCCAATTCCAAAAGTCTCTAAATAAAAAAAAAACAGCATTGGAATCGATCTTATCATTTGCGAACAAGCAATGTTGTAATCTGGCTGAGGTTATGTGGTTCTTA